>CM065597.1:4397749-4490865 GCA_033119425.1 Bufotes viridis
ATGTCACAGTACAGAGATAATAAACACAGTGATGTCACAGTACAGAGATAATACACACAGTGATGTCACAGTACAGAGATAATAAACACAGTGATGTCACAGTACAGGGGTAATAGACACAGTGATGTCACAGTACAGAGATAGAAGAATACAGTGATGTCACAGTACAGGGATAATACACACAGTGATGTCACAGTACAGGGATAATACACACAGTGATGTCACAGTACAGAGATAATACACACAGTGATGTCACAGTACAGGGATAATACACACAGTGATGTCACAGTACAGGGATAATAAACACAGTGATGTCACAGTACAGGGGTAATAAACACAGTGATGTCACAGTACAAAGATAATACACAGTGATGTCACAGTACAGGGATAATACACACAGTGATGTCACAGTACAGGGATAATAAACACAGTGATGTCACAGTACAGGGATAATACACACAGTGATGTCACAGTACAGGGATAATACACACAGTGATGTCACAGTACAGGGATAATAAACACAGTGATGTCACAGTACAGAGATAATAAACACAGTGATGTCACAGTACAGAGATAATAAACACAGTGATGTCACAGTACAGAGATAATAAACACAGTGATGTCACAGTACAGAGATAATACACACAGTGATGTCACAGTACAGAGATAATAAACACAGTGATGTCACAGTACAGGGGTAATAGACACAGTGATGTCACAGTACAGAGATAGAAGAATACAGTGATGTCACAGTACAGGGATAATACACACAGTGATGTCACAGTACAGGGATAATACACACAGTGATGTCACAGTACAGAGATAATACACACAGTGATGTCACAGTACAGGGATAATACACACAGTGATGTCACAGTACAGAGATAATAAACACAGGGATGTCACAGTACAGGGATAATACACACAGTGATGTCACAGTACAGGGATAATAAACACAGTGATGTCACAGTACAGGGGTAATAAACACAGTGATGTCACAGTACAGAGATAGAAGAATACAGTGATGTCACAGTACAGGGATAATACACACAGTGATGTCACAGTACAGGGATAATACACACAGTGATGTCACAGTACAGAGATAATACACACAGTGATGTCACAGTACAGGGATAATACACACAGTGATGTCACAGTACAGGGATAATAAACACAGTGATGTCACAGTACAGGGGTAATAAACACAGTGATGTCACAGTACAGGGATAATAAACACAGTGATGTCACAGTACAGAGATAATAAACACAGTGATGTCACAGTACAGAGATAATACACACAGTGATGTCACAGTACAGAGATAATAAACACAGTGATGTCACAGTACAGAGATAATAAACACAGTGATGTCACAGTACAGGGATAATAAACACAGTGATGTCACAGTACAGAGTTAATAAACACAGTGATGTCACAGTACAGAGATAATGCACACAGTGATGTCACAGTACAGGGATAATAAACACAGTGATGTCACAGTACAGAGATAATAAACACAGTGATGTCACAGTACAGGGATAATAAAAACAGTGATGTCATAGTACAGAGATAATAAACACAGTGATGTCACAGTACAGAGATAATAAACACAGTGGTGTCACAGTACAGAGATAATAAACACAGTGATGTCACAGTACAGAGATAATAAACACAGTGATGTCACAGTACAGAGATAATAAACACAGTGATGTCACAGTACAGAGATAATAAACACAGTGATGTCACAGTACAGAGATAATACACACAGTGATGTCACAGTACAGAGATAATACACACAGTGATGTCACAGTACAGAGATAATACACACAGTGATGTCACAGTACAGAGATAATAAACACTGTGATGTTACAGTACAGAGATAATGCACACAGTGATTTCACAGTACAGGGATAATAAACACAGTGATGTCACAGTACAGAGATAATACACACAGTGATGTCACAGTACAGAGATAATACACACAGTGATGTCACAGTACAGAGATAATAAACACAGTGATGTCACAGTACAGAGATAATAAACACAGTGATGTCACAGTACAGAGATAATAAACACAGAGATGTCACAGTACAGAGATAATAAACACAGTGATGACACAGTACAGAGATAATACACACAGTGATGTCACAGTACAGAGATAATAAACACAGGGATGTCACAGTACAGAGATAATAAACACAGTGATGTCACAGTACAGAGATAATAAACACAGTGATGTCACAGTACAGAGATAATAAACACAGTGATGTCACAGTACAGAGATAATACACACAGTGATGTCACAGTACAGAGATAATAAACACAGTGATGTCACAGTACAGAGATAATGCACACAGTGATGTCACAGTACAGAGATAATACACACAGTGATGTCACAGTACAGGGATAATAAACACAGTGATGTCACAGTACAGAGATAATGCACACAGTGATGTCACAGTACAGAGATAATGCACACAGTGATGTCACAGTACAGAGATAATAAACACAGTGATGTCACAGTACAGAGATAATACACACAGTGATGTCACAGTACAGAGATAATAAACACAGTGATGTCACAGTACAGAGATAATAAACACAGTGATGTCACAGTACAGAGATAATAAACACAGTGATGTCACAGTACAGAGATAATAAACACAGTGATGTCACAGTACAGAGATAATAAACACAGTGATGTCACAGTACAGAGATAATACACACAGTGATGTCACAGTACAGAGATAATAAACACAGTGATGTCACAGTACAGAGATAATAAACACAGTGATGTCACAGTACAGAGATAATAAACACAGTGATGTCACAGTACAGAGATAATACACACAGTGATGTCACAGTACAGAGATAATAAACACAGTGATGTCACAGTACAGAGATAATAAACACAGTGATGTCACAGTACAGAGATAATAAACACAGTGATGTCACAGTACAGAGATAATACACACAGTGATGTCACAGTACAGAGATAATAAACACAGTGATGTCACAGTACAGAGATAATACACACAGTGATGTCACAGTACAGAGATAATACACACAGTGATGTCACAGTACAGAGATAATAAACACAGTGATGTCACAGTACAGGGATAATACACACAGTGATGTCACAGTACAGAGATAATAAACACAGTGATGTCACAGTACAGGGATAATAAACACAGTGATGTCACAGTACAGAGATAATACACACAGTGATGTCACAGTACAGAGATAATACACACAGTGATGTCACAGTACAGAGATAATAAACACAGTGATGTCACAGTACAGAGATAATAAACACAGTGATGTCACAGTACAGAGATAATAAACACAGTGATGTCACAGTACAGAGATAATAAACACAGTGATGTCACAGTACAGAGATAATACACACAGTGATGTCACAGTACAGAGATAATAAACACAGTGATGTCACAGTACAGAGATAATAAACACAGTGATGTCACAGTACAGAGATAATAAACACAGTGATGTCACAGTACAGAGATAATAAACACAGTGATGTCACAGTACAGAGATAATAAACACAGTGATGTCACAGTACAGAGATAATAAACACAGTGATGTCACAGTACAGGGATAATAAACACAGTGATGTCACAGTACAGGGATAATAAACACAGTGATGTCACAGTACAGGGATAATACACACAGTGATGTCACAGTACAGGGATAATAAACACAGTGATGTCACAGTACAGAGATAATACACACAGTGATGTCACAGTACAGAGATAATAAACACAGTGATGTCACAGTACAGAGATAATAAACACAGTG
Source organism: Bufotes viridis (assembly GCA_033119425.1). Classification (NCBI taxonomy): domain Eukaryota; kingdom Metazoa; phylum Chordata; class Amphibia; order Anura; family Bufonidae; genus Bufotes; species Bufotes viridis. The sequence continues at coordinate 4,401,564 of CM065597.1, forward strand.
ATGTCACAGTACAGGGATAATAAACACAGTGATGTCACAGTACAGAGATAATAAACACAGTGATGTCACAGTACAGAGATAATAAACACAGTGATGTCACAGTACAGAGATAATACACACAGTGATGTCACAGTACAGAGATAATAAACACAGTGATGTCACAGTACAGGGATAATAAACACAGTGATGTCACAGTACAGAGATAATAAACACAGTGATGTCACAGTACAGGGATAATAAACACAGTGATGTCACAGTACAGGGATAATACACACAGTGATGTCACAGTACAGGGATAATAAACACAGTGATGTCACAGTACAGAGATAATAAACACAGTGATGTCACAGTACAGGGATAATAAACACAGTGATGTCACAGTACAGAGATAATAAACACAGTGATGTCACAGTACAGGGATAATAAACACAGTGATGTCACAGTACAGAGATAATAAACACAGTGATGTCACAGTACAGGGATAATAAACACAGTGATGTCACAGTACAGAGATAATAAACACAGTGATGTCACAGTACAGGGATAATAAACACAGTGATGTCACAGTACAGGGATAATAAACACAGTGATGTCACAGTACAGAGATAATACACACAGTGATGTCACAGTACAGAGATAATAAACACAGTGATGTCACAGTACAGAGATAATAAACACAGTGATGTCACAGTACAGAGATAATAAACACAGTGATGTCACAGTACAGAGATAATACACACAGTGATGTCACAGTACAGAGATAATACACACAGTGATGTCACAGTACAGAGATAATACACACAGTGATGTCACAGTACAGAGATAGAAGAATACAGTACATCGTGTCATCAGAGCTTCCATCGGCAGGGGGATGTGCAGCAAATTACAATTTTCTTTCCAATCAACAAAACAAAATATCGGAAAGAACTGTAAGTGAAATGATCTTCTCTGACCGCCCTGATCACCGATGGACCCGGCGCTGGGATTTCATGACTGCAGCTCCAGAGACAAAGAAGAAAGAGGAGCAGGTGAATGTGTTACGGTGTAACAGTCAGTGCAGGCCTTGTAGGTAGGAAGCGAGGGTAACAGCCGGCAGAGAGGGTCACACTAGACAGTAAGTGTCGGGCACAGTATGGAGAGGGCACAGCAGGCAGTAGGTGTGGGGCCATAGGCAGTAAGTTTGGGGTGCAGTAGGCAGCAAGCATGGGGCAAAGTACACAATAAGTGAGGGGCACATTAGGCAGAAAGAGCAGGGCACAGTAGGCAGTAAGTGCCGAGCACAGTAGGCAGTAAATGCCGGGCACAGTAGGCAGTAAGTGCCGGGCACAGTAGGCAGTAAGTGCCGAGCACAGTAGGCAGTAAGTGCCGGGCACAGTAGGCAGTAAGTGCCGAGCACAGTAGGCAGTAAGTGCCGGGCACAGTAGGCAGTAAGTGCTGGGCATAGTAGGCAGGAAGTGCTGGGCACTGTAGGCAGTAAGTGACGGGCACAGTAGGCAGTAAGTGCCGAGCACAGTAGGCAGTAAGTGCCGGGCACAGTAGGCAGTAAGTGCCGGGCACAGTAGGCAGTAAGTGCCGAGCACAGTAGGCAGTAAGTGCCGGGCAAAGTAGGCAGTAAGTGCGGGGCACAGTAGGCAGTAAGTGCTGGGCACAGTGAGCAGTAAGTGTTGGGCACAGTAGACAGTAAGTGCTGGGCACAGTAGGCAGTTAGTGCTGTGCACAGTAGGCAGTAAGTGCCGGGCACAGTAGGCAGTAAGTGCTGGGCACAGTAGGCAGTAAGTGCCGGGCACAGTAGGCAGTTAGTGCTGGGCACAGTAGGCAGTAAGTGCCGGGCACAGTAGGCAGTAAGTGCCGGGCACAGTAGGCAGTAAGTGGCAGGCACAGTAGGCAGTAAGTGCCGGGCAAAGTGGGCAGTAAGTGCGGTGCACAGTAGGCAGTAAGTGCTGGGCACAGTAGGCAGTAAGTGTTAGGCACAGTAGGCAGTAAGTGCCGGGCACAGAAGGCAGTAAGTGCCGGGCACAGTAGGCAGTAAGTGCCGAGCACAGTAGGCAGTAAGTGCCGAGCACAGTAGGCAGTAAGTGCCGAGCACAGTAGGCAGTAAGTGCCGGGCACAGTAGGCAGTAAGTGCCGGGCACAGTAGGCAGTAAGTGCCGAGCACAGTAGGCAGTAAGTGCCGGGCACAGTAGGCAGTAAGTGCCGAGCACAGTAGGCAGTGAGTGCCGGGCACAGTAGGCAGTAAGTGCTGGGCACAGTAGGCAGTAAGTGCGGGGCACAGTAGGCAGTAAGTGACGGGCACAGTAGGCAGTAAGTGCCGAGCACAGTAGGCAGTAATTGCCGGGCACAGTAGGCAGTAAGTGCCGGGCACAGTAGGCAGTAAGTGCCGAGCACAGTAGGCAGTAAGTGCCGGGCAAAGTAGGCAGTAAGTGCCGGGCAAAGTAGGCAGTAAGTGCGGGGCACAGTAGGCAGTAAGTGCTGGGCACAGTGAGCAGTAAGTGTTGGGCACAGTAGACAGTAAGTGCTGGGCACAGTAGGCAGTTAGTGCCGGGCACAGTAGGCAGTAAGTGCCGGGCACAGTAGGCAGTAAGTGCTGGGCACAGTAGGCAGTAAGTGCCGGGCACAGTAGGCAGTTAGTGCCGGGCACAGTAGGCAGTAAGTGCCGGGCACAGTAGGCAGTAAGTGCCGGGCACAGTAGGCAGTAAGTGTGGGGCACAGTAGGCAGTAAGTGTTAGGCACAGTAGGCAGTAAGTGCTGGGCACAGAAAGCAGTAAGTGTGAGGCATAGTAGGCAGTAAGTGCCATGCACAGTAGGCAGTAAGTGCCGGGCACAGTCGGCAGTAAGTGCGGGGCACAGTAGGCAGTAAGTTCCTGGCACAGTAGGTAGTAAGTGCTGGGCACAGTAGGCAGTAAGTGCTGGGCACAGTAGGGAGTAAGTGCCGGGCACAGTAGGCAGTAAGTGGCAGGCACAGTAGGCAGTAAGTGTGGGGCACAGTAGGCAGTAAGTGTTAGGCACAGTAGGCAGTAAGTGTTAGGCACAGTAGGCAGTAAGTGCTGGGCACAGAAGGCAGTAAGTGCTGGGCACAGTAGGGAGTAAGTGCCGGGCACAGTAGGCAGTAAGTGCCATGCACAGTAGGCAGTAAGTGTCGGGCACCGTAGGCAGTAAGTGCTGGGCACAGTAGGCAGTAAGTGCAGTGCACAGTAGGCAGTAAGAGCTGGGCACAGTAGGCAGTAAGTGTGGGGCACAGCAGGCAGTAAGTGCTGGGCACAGTGAGCAGTAAGTGTTGGGCACAGTAGACAGTAAGTGCTGGGCACTGTAGGCAGTTAGTGCTGGGCACAGTAGGCAGTAAGTGCCGGGCACAGTAGGCAGTAAGTGCTGGGCACAGTAGGCAGTAAGTGCCGGGCACAGTAGGCAGTTAGTGCTGGGCACAGTAGGCAGTAAGTGCCGGGCACAGTAGGCAGTAAGTGTTAGGCACAGTAGGCAGTAAGTGCCGGGCACAGTAGGCAGTAAGTGCTGGGCACAGTAGGCAGTAAGTGCTGGGCACTGTAGGCAGTAAGTGACGGGCACAGTAGGCAGTAAGTGCCGAGCACAGTAGGCAGTAATTGCCGGGCACAGTAGGCAGTAAGTGCCGAGCACAGTAGGCAGTAAGTGCCGAGCACAGTAGGCAGTAAGTGCCGGGCACAGTAGGCAGTAAGTGCGGGGCACAGTAGGCAGTAAGTGCTGGGCACAGTGAGCAGTAAGTGTTGGGCACAGTAGACAGTAAGTGCTGGGCACTGTAGGCAGTTAGTGCTGGGCACAGTAGGCAGTAAGTGCCGGGCACAGTAGGCAGTAAGTGCTGGGCACAGTAGGCAGTAAGTGCCGGGCACAGTAGGCAGTTAGTGCTGGGCACAGTAGGCAGTAAGTGCCGGGCACAGTAGGCAGTATGTGGCAGGCACAGTAGGCAGTAAGTGCTGGGCAAAGTGGGCAGAGTAGGCAGTAAGTGCCGAGCACAGTAGGCAGTAATTGCCGGGCACAGTAGGCAGTAAGTGCCGAGCACAGTAGGCAGTAAGTGCCGAGCACAGTAGGCAGTAAGTGCCGGGCACAGTAGGCAGTAAGTGCGGGGCACAGTAGGCAGTAAGTGCTGGGCACAGTGAGCAGTAAGTGTTGGGCACAGTAGACAGTAAGTGCTGGGCACTGTAGGCAGTTAGTGCTGGGCACAGTAGGCAGTAAGTGCCGGGCACAGTAGGCAGTAAGTGCTGGGCACAGTAGGCAGTAAGTGCCGGGCACAGTAGGCAGTTAGTGCTGGGCACAGTAGGCAGTAAGTGCCGGGCACAGTAGGCAGTATGTGGCAGGCACAGTAGGCAGTAAGTGCTGGGCAAAGTGGGCAGAGTAGGCAGTAAGTGCGGTGCACAGTAGGCAGTAAGTGCTGGGCAAAGTAGGCAGTAAGTGTGGGGCACAGTAGGCAGTAAGTGTTAGGCACAGTAGGCAGTAAGTGCTGGGCACAGAAAGCAGTAAGTGTGAGGCGTAGTAGGCAGTAAGTGCCATGCACAGTAGGCAGTAAGTGCCGGGCACAGTCGGCAGTAAGTGCGGGGCACAGTAGGCAGTAAGTGCTGGGCACAGTAGGCAGTAAGTTCCTGGCACAGTAGGTAGTAAGTGCTGGGCACAGTAGGCAGTAAGTGCTGGGCACAGTAGGGAGTAAGTGCCGGGCACAGTAGGCAGTAAGTGGCAGGCACAGTAGGCAGTAAGTGCTGGGCAAAGTGGGCAGAGTAGGCAGTAAGTGCCGGGCACAGTAGGCAGTAAGTGCTGGGCACAGTAGGCAGTAAGTGCTGGGCACAGTAGGCAGTCAGTGTGGGGCACAGTAGGCAGTAATTGCTGGGCACAGTAGGCAGTAAGTGTGGGGCACAGCAGGCAGTAAGTGCTCGGCATAGTAGGCAGTAAGTGTTAGGCAAAGTAGGCAGTAAGTGCTGGGCACAGTAGGCAGTAAGTGGCGGGCACAGTAGGCAGTAAGTGCTGGGCACAGTAGGCAGTAAGTGCGGTGCACAGTAGGCAGTAAGTGGTGGGCACAGTAGGCAGTAAGTGCGGGGCACAGAAGGCAGTAAGTGTGGGGCACAGTAGGCAGTAAGTGCGGGGCACAGTAGGCAGTAAGTGTGGGGCACAGTAGGCAGTAAGTGTCGGGCACAGTAGGCAGTCAGTGCTGGGCACAGTAGGCAGTAAGTGCCGGGCACAGTAGGCAGTAAGTGCTGGGCACAGTAGGCAGTAAGTGCGGTGCACAGTAGGCAGTAAGTGTTAGGCACAGTAGGCAGTAAGTGCCGGGCACAGTAGGTAGTAAGTGCTGGGCACAGTAGGCAGTAAGTGTGGGGCACAGCAGGCAGTAAGCGCTCGGCATAGTAGGCAGTAAGTGTTAGGCAAAGTAGGCAGTAAGTGCAGGGCACAGTAGGCAGTAAGTGGCGGGCACAGTAGGCAGTAAGTGCTGGGCACAGTAGGCAGTAAGTGCGGTGCACAGTAGGCAGTAAGTGGTGGGCACAGTAGGCAGTAAGTGCGGGGCACAGTAGGCAGTAAGTGCGGGGCACAGTAGGCAGTAAGCGCGGGGCACAGTAGGCAGTAAGTGCCGGGCACAGAAGGCAGTAGGTGTGGGGCACAGTAGGCAGTAAGTGCGGGGCACAGTAGGCAGTAAGTGTGGGGCACAGTAGACAGTAAGTGCGGGGCACAGTAGGCAGTAAGTGTGGGGCACAGTAGGCAGTAAGTGTCGGGCACAGTAGGCAGTAAGTGCTGGGCACAGTAGGCAGTAAGTGCGGTGCACAGTAGGCAGTAAGTGGTGGGCACAGTAGGCAGTAAGTGCGGGGCACAGTAGGCAGTAAGTGTCGGGCACAGTAGGCAGTAAGTGCTGGGCACAGTAGGCAGTAAGTGCGGTGCACAGTAGGCAGTAAGTGGTGGGCACAGTAGGCAGTGCCAGGCTATGGCAGACAAGGGGAAGCACTTGCCAGTCTTTTCAGGTCTTTAGTTATCTGGCAATAAATCTACAATCCCAGCAGTATCCTCCCCGGTCTGGAGAATGAGGCGTCGGAGCCTCGCGCCGGGGGATCCTGCTGATAGACCCTCATCCATGTAGAACAGGATCCACCTTTATGGCTGGGTGACTCTCCTCATTAAATCCGCACAGTGGGGCGCGGAGTGGGCGACGCTCGGGAACAAGGCTTTGTAGTCATTTCCTTGAAAGAAATTTCCCAAGATGATAACTTGAAAAAGCTTCTGATCCTGCGGCTGCTGATGGAGAGATGCCTGCTGGGGGTGGTCACCCCGGGGCCACCATCACATCACAGCTCACCGCCCCGGCGTGCACAGGAGGAGCGCTGTGCTCACTGCTCACTGCCTCCGCTTCTACCGCTTATTTACAGTTGTATCCATTTATTATTTGATATTATTTTTGGTAAATTAATTTCTATTTAATTTGCATATAATTAATGATACACACCCCGCAGAGCGTTACATCTGTTCTGGTTATTCCGTTTTCTATTCTTTTTCAGTTTTATTTCTTTAGTTTTATAGCTTTTTGTATATTTTTCCTTTGCACCTACTTTGAGGATGACTTAGAGGGTGGCTCCTGCATTCTCCTGGAAGACGCTGGCGGAGGACGGTCACAGAGGCGCCTCCAGCAGAAGTGGGGTGCGCTGCACACTTGGGGTTTCATATGGGTGATGTCAGAGCTGTATCCTGTGCTCCAACCAATCGGGTGTGTCCCTCAGGGTGCTCCTCCTCACAGAGGCTGCAGCTGCATCCCCCTCCTCCCCATCTTTCAGTCGCTGTTCTATTATTACGGACATGGATGCTGCCTTCATAGATTTACTGGAATGAGATCATTTCTCAGAAGAAAGTCCCGCGATGCTGCAGACATTTCCCAGTTTGATCTATGACACTGCAGCACAAAGGATTTCAGGAGAGGAAGAGTTACATAGTGGAGAAGGCAGGTCCCAGCAGCACAGAGGATTTCAGTAGAGTAATGCGCTGATTACTGGGGGCAGTATCTATACATCATGAGCCCATACCTCTCATCGGTCGGCTTCTACGTCACACGCGCGGCAATCAACATTCTGATAGCGGATAAATCTCACATTCACGGAATTGACAGAATTTTCCTTCCAACTTGTTGGAGATGAGAGGAAGCCGGATCCTCACCTGACGTACGGCCCGGGGTCCGGCGGGAGCACAAGTCCGGGGAGGGTCTCTAAGAGCAGCTTCCAATTACATGAAATGTGTCTGAGTGCAAATGAGTCCTGTTCCTGCGCCAAGAGCGAGCGGAACGTTCTGCGTATCATGTAACGCTCTGCGAAAGATTAAACATTACCGCAGAAAAACAACCGGTACAACAGGACCCGTCCTAACCTCACTGCATCGAGGCCGACAGATAGATCTGTGATAGATAGATAGAAGATAGATAGATAGATGATAGATAGATAATAGATAGATGATAGATAGATACATGATAGATAGATAGATAATAGATAGATGATAGATAGATAGATAGATAGATAGATAGATAGATAGATAGATAGATGATAGATAGATAATAGATAGATGATAGATAGATAGATAGATCTGTGATAGATAGATAGATAGATAGATAGATAGAAGATAGATAGATAGGAGATAGATAGATAATAGATAGATGATAGATAGATAGATAGATGATAGATAGATAGATAGATAGATAGATAATAGATAGATGATAGATAGATATGAGATAAATAGATAGATAGATAGATAGATAGATATAGTGGACAGCTGCTGTATTATCTCCACGTTATAATGTTACGGGGCTCCTGACTGTGGCGGATTAGCGCTGCAGTAATGGCCGCCTCGTACAGTGGGCGCAGTAAGGTCGCGCCTCCGCTCGCTGTGAGACATTACTCATGGCGCTGACCCGGCCGGCCCGGGCGATCACCCCAATTACCGTCCTGTGTTCTGTTTATTGGATCCATGTGCGGGCCTCGCCCTGGACGGCAGGAAGCCACTTGTAGAAAGGGGAACATATTGGTACAACATGTCTGAGCGGCCGGCGGACATGTGATCCGCCCCGCCCTCCAGGACGCTACCGGCTCATGAATATTCATGGCTCTGGGGATGATTAAAGGCCACTTCATAACTGTTTAAAGATGGTGGCGAGCCCCTACCCCGGAGTCTCCGGTAATCACCTCCCTCCTCCCTGTCACTGCAGCATTAGACCGGATCAACACTCAGGAGTCTGGGAAAGCGGAGTGACAGCCCTTGTAGAACTGAGACAGCGGCCATAGTGCACTTCACCCAGCTTTTCTGGGAACAGATCGGCTCTCATCCATTGTTTCCGCTTAATGGACATATGACTCTGTACAACTGTACTGTGCAACAATGTAACTACATAACCATGTGACCTTGTTACATCAGGAGCGGCTGATATCAGTCACATATGATGTAATGTCTCTGGAGGTTATATCAGCACTGGAGCGTTATAAGAGGAGAGGCTGATATCAGTCACATATGATGTAATGTCTCTGGAGGTTATATCAGCGCTGGAGCGCTATAAGAGGAGCGGCTGATATCAGTAACATATGATGTAATGTCTCTGGAGGTTATATCAGCGCTGGAGCGTTATAAGAGGAGCGGCTGATATCAGTCAGATGTGATGTAATGTCTCTGGAGCTTATATCAGCGCTCGAGCATTATAAGAGGAGCGGCTGATATCAGTCACATATGATGTAATGTCTCTGGAGCTTATATCAGCGCTCGAGCATTATAAGAGGAGCGGCTGATATCAGTCACATGTGATGTAATGTCTCCGGAGGTTATATCAGTACTGGAGCGTTATAAGAGGAGCGGCTGATATCAGTCACATATGATGTAATGTCTCTGGAGGTTATATCAGTGCTGGAGCGTTATAAGAGGAGCGGCTGATATCAGTCACCTATGATGTAATGTCTCTGGAGGTTATATCAGTACTGGAGCGTTATAAGAGGAGCGGCTGATATCAGTCACATATGATGTAATGTCTCTGGAGGTTATATCAGGACTGGAGCGTTATAAGAGGAGCAGCTGATATCAGTCACATATGATGTAATGTCTCTGGAGGTTATATCAGTGCTGGAGTGTTATAGGAGGAGCGGCTGATATCAGTCACATGTGATGTAATGTCTCTGGAGCTTATATCAGCACTGGAGCGTTATAGGAGGAGCGGCTGATATCAGTCACATATGATGTAATGTCTCTGGAGGTTATATCAGCGCTGGAGGGTTATAAGAGGAGCGGCTGATATCAGTCACATATAATGTAATGTCTCTGGAGGTTATATCAGTGCTGGAGCGTTATAAGAGGAGCGGCTGATATCAGTCACATATGATGTAATGTCTCTGGAGGTTATATCAGTGCTGGAGTGTTATAAGAGGAGCGGCTGATATCAGTCACATATGATGTAATGTCTCCGGAGGTTATATCAGTACTGGAGCATTATAAGAGGAGCGGCTGATATCAGTCACATGTGATGTAATGTCTCCGGAGGTTATATCAGTACTGGAGCATTATAAGAGGAGCGGCTGATATCAATCACATATGATGTAATGTCTCTGGAGGTTATATCAGTACTGGAGCGTTATAAGAGGAGCGGCTGATATCAGTCACATATGATGTAATGTCTCTGGAGGTTATATCAGTACTGGAGCGTTATAAGAGGAGCGGCTGATATCAGTCACATATGATGTAATGTCTCTGGAGGTTATATCAGTACTGGAGCGTTATAAGAGGAGCGGCTGATATCAGTCACATATGATGTAATGTCTCTGGAGGTTATATCAGTAGCTGGAGCGTTATAAGAGGAGCGGCTGATATCAGTCACATATGATGTAATGTCTCTGGAGGTTATATCAGTGCTGGAGCGTTATAAGAGGAGCGGCTGATATCAGTCACATATGATGTAATGTCTCTGGAGGGTATATCAGTACTGGAGCGTTATAAGAGGAGCGGCTGATATCAGTCACATATGATGTAATGTCTCTGGAGGTTATATCAGTACTGGAGCGTTATAAGAGGAGCGGCTGATATCAGTCACCTATGATGTAATGTCTCTGGAGGTTATATCAGAGCTGGAGCGTTATAAGAGGAGCGGCTGATATCGGTCACATATGATGTAATGTCTCTGGAGGTTATATCAGCGCTGGAGCGTTATAAGAGGAGCGGCTGATATCAGTCACATATGATGTAATGTCTCTGGAGGGTATATCAGTACTGGAGCGTTATAAGAGGAGCGGCTGATATCAGTCACATATGATGTAATGTCTCTGGAGGGTATATCAGTACTGGAGCGTTATAAGAGGAGCGGCTGATATCAGTCACATATGATGTAATGTCTCTGGAGGTTATATCAGCGCTGGAGCGTTATAAGAGGAGCGGCTGATATCAGTCACATATGATGTAATGTCTCTGGAGGTTATATCAGTGCTGGAGCGTTATAAGAGGAGCGGCTGATATCAGTCACATATGATGTAATGTCTCTGGAGGTTATATCAGTGCTGGAGCGTTATAAGAGGAGCGGCTGATATCAGTCACATATGATGTAATGTCTCTGGAGGTTATATCAGCGCTGGAGCGTTATAAGAGGAGCGGCTGATATCAGTCACATATGATGTAATGTCTCTGGAGGTTATATCAGTGCTGGAGCGTTATAAGAGGAGCGGCTGATATCAGTCACATATGATGTAATGTCTCTGGAGGTTATATCAGTGCTGGAGCGTTATAAGAGGAGCGGCTGATATCAGTCACATATGATGTAATGTCTCTGGAGGTTATATCAGCGCTGGAGCGTTATAAGAGGAGCGGCTGATATCAGTCACATATGATGTAATGTCTCTGGAGGTTATATCAGTGCTGGAGCGTTATAAGAGGAGCGGCTGATATCAGTCACATATGATGTAATGTCTCTGGAGGTTATATCAGTGCTGGAGCGTTATAAGAGGAGCGGCTGATATCAGTCACATATGATGTAATGTCTCTGGAGGTTATATCAGCGCTGGAGCGTTATAAGAGGAGCGGCTGATATCAGTCACATATGATGTAATGTCTCTGGAGGTTATATCAGTACTGGAGCGTTATAAGAGGAGCGGCTGATATCAGTCACATATGATGTAATGTCTCTGGAGGTTATATCAGAACTGGAGCGTTATAGGAGGAGCGGCTGATATCAGTCACATATGATGTAATGTCTCTGAAGGTTATATCAGTGCTGGAGCGTTATAGGAGGAGCGGCTGATATCAGTCACATATGATGTAATGTCTGGAGGTTATATCAGGACTGGAGCGTTATAAGAGGAGGGGCTGATATCAGTCACATATGATGTAATGTCTCTGGAGGTTATATCAGTACTGGAGCGTTATAAGAGGAGCGGCTGATATCAGTCACATATGATGTAATGTCTCCGGAGGTTATATCAGTACTGGAGCGTTATAAGAGGAGAGGCTGATATCAGTCACATATGATGTAATGTCTCTGGAGGTTATATCAGCGCTGGAGCGTTATATAAGAAGCGACTGATATCAGTCACATATGATGTAATGTCTCTGGAGGTTATATCAGCGCTGGAGCGTTATAAGAGGAGCAGCTGATATCAGTCATATATGATGTAATGTCTCTGGAGGTTATATCAGTGCTGGAGCGTTATAAGAGGAGCGGCTGATATCAGTCACATATGATGTAATGTCTCTGGAGGTTATATCAGTACTGGAGCGTTATAGGAGGAGCGGCTGATATCAGTCACATATGATGTAATGTCTCTGGAGGTTATATCAGTGCTGGAGCGTTATAAGAGGAGCTGCTGATATCAGTCACATATGATGTAATGTCTCTGGAGGTTATATCAGTACTGGAGCGTTATAAGAGGAGCGGCTGATATCAGTCACATATGATGTAATGTCTATGGAGGTTATATCAGCGCTGGAGCGTTATAGGAGGAGCGGCTGATATCAGTCACATATGATGTAATGTCTCTGGAGGTTATACCAGTACTGGAGCGTTATAAGAGGAGCGGCTGATATCAGTCACATGTGATGTAATGTCTCTGGAGGTTATATCAGAGCTGGAGCGTTATAAGAGGAGCGGCTGATATCAGTCACATATGATGTAATGTCTCTGGAGGTTATATCAGTGCTGGAGCGTTATAAGAGGAGCGGCTGATATCAGTCACATATGATGTAATGTCTCTGGAGGTTATATCAGTGCTGGAGTGTTATAAGAGGAGCGGCTGATATCAGTCACATATGATGCAATGTATCTGGAGGTTATATCAGCGCTGGAGCGTTATAAGAGGAGCGGCTGATATCAGTCACATATGATGTAATGTCTCTAGAGGTTATATCAGTATTGGAGCGTTATAAGAGGTGCGGCTGATATCAGTCACATATGATGTAACGTCTCTGGAGGTTATATCAGTGCTGGAGCTTTATAAGAGGAGCGGCTGATATCAGTCACATATGATGTAATGTCTCTGGAGGTTATATCAGCGCTGGAGCGTTATAAGAGGAGCGGCTGATATCAGTCACATATGATGTAATGTCTCTGGAGGTTATATCAGTGCTGGAGCGTTATAAGAGGAGCGGCTGATATCAGTCACATATGATGTAATGTCTCTGGAGGTTATATCAGCGCTGGAGCGTTATAAGAGGAGCAGCTGATATCAGTCACATATGATGTAATGTCTCTGGAGGTTATATCAGCGCTGGAGCGTTATAAGAGGAGCGGCCGATATCAGTCACATATGATGTAATGTCTCTGAAGGTTATATCAGCGCTGGAGCGTTATAAGAGGAGCGGCTGATATCAGTCACATATGATGTAATGTCTCTGGAGGTTATATCAGTGCTGGAGCGTTATAAGAGGAGCGGCTGATATCAGTCACATATGATGTAATGTCTCTGGAGGTTATATCAGTGCTGGAGCGTTATAAGAGGAGCGGCTGATGTCAGTCAGATATGATGTAATGTCTCTGGAGGTTATATCAGTACTGGAGCGTTATAAGTGGAGCGGCTGATATCACTCACATATAATGTAATGTCTCTGGAGGTTATATCAGCGCTGGAGCGTTATATGAGGAGGAGCTGATATCAGTCACATATGATGTAATGTCTCTGGAGGTTATATCAGAGCTGGAGCGTTATAAGAGGAGCGGCTGATATCAGTCACATATGATGTAATGTCTCCCGGGCCCCCAGCTCCCGGACATCATGGGTCGCACTGATGATGTAACTGATTGGCATTTTCCGCCAGTTCCTCTGGAACGTTCCTCGCCCCTCTGGGTGTTATTACTGGGCTCAGGGTGAAAATAAATAAATTGTTCTCAGCGTCAGTGCGGCGATGACGTCCGATTATCTCCTCGTCTTCGCACGCTCAGGATTGTATAATAATGTCATCGGTTCCCACAATTTAACGTGCTCATGTTGTGGGAACTTTAAACCTCAATAAACTTAGCCTAGCTGAGGGTCTGTTACAATGTATCCAGCTGGGACAACCCCGAGCAAGTGGAACAACCTGGACTGATATATGTTACCTGCACTGATACATTGTAACAGTCTCTGGAGCTGAGAAAGGTTTGTGCTGCTGCTGTCTTTATCTCACAGAGAACTGTCTACACTGTTACATTGTAACAAACCCTCAGCTGTGTGAGTAGGACTAGATAGGGGCAGGATTTCAGCCTCTGGATATAAGCAACACATGTTTACATTCGCATTTAACCCCTTCCAGGAAGGCCTGTTGAGTCATGTGATCCTTATGTCACAGCTGATTCTCACATCCTCAGTTCTTCCTCCTGTAAATTCCGGGGTCTGGATTATTTCATCTGGCGCAGCTCCGGGGCAGTGGGTTACTCCTGCTTCATCTCCTCCACTCACCGGGTGACAGTTCCCAGCACTGATTCTATACCTCATCCTCCCAAGAATGTGCAGGGCACCAGGGGCCGACCACTGACACCACAGAGGATCATGGGGGGAGTAGTACAGAATGTAACCGATTAATATTAAAGAGTGAAACAGTATATATAAGAAAGGAAGCAACTGTTCGCAGGCGCGCCGTCTACAATAATCCAGCACTCGGGGGCCGCAGCGCCTCACAAAGCTGGCCGCAGCACCCCACAAGACCGGCCGTAGCGCCCACAAGACCGGCCGCAGTGCCCCCACAAAACCGGCCGCAGTGCCCCCACAAGACCGGCCGCAGCGCCCCCACAAAACCGGCCGCAGCACCCCCACAAGACCGGCCGCAGCGCCCCCACAAGACCGGCCGCAGTGCCCCCACAAAACCGGCCGCAGTGCCCCCACAAAACCGGCCGCAGTGCCCCCACAAGACCGGCCGCAGTGCCCCCACAAGACCGGCCGCAGTGCCCCCTCAAGACCGGCCGCAGTGCCCCCACAAGACCGGCCGCAGTGCCCCCACAAGACCGGCCGCAGTGCCCCCACAAAACCGGCCGCAGTGCCCCCACAAGACCGGCCGCAGTGACCCCACAAGACCGGCCGCTGTGCCCCCACAAGACCGGCTGCAGTGACCCCACAAGACCAAATGCAGTGCCCCCACAAGACCGGCCGCAGTGCCCCCACAAGACCGGCCGCAGTGCCCCCACAAGACCGGCCGCAGGGCCCCCACAAGACCGGCTGCAGTGACCCCACAAGACCAAATGCAGCGCTCCCACAAGACCGGCCGCAGTGACCCCAGAAGATCGGCCCCAGTGACCCTATGAGTGGCCACAGTGACCCCACAAGACCGGCCGCAGTGCCCCCACAAGACCGGCGGCAGTGCCCCCACAAGACCGGCCGCAGTGACCCTATGAGTGGCCACAGTGACCCCACAAGACCGGCCGCAGTGACCCCAGAAGACCGGCTGCACTGACCCCACAAGACCGGCCGCAGTGACCCCACAAGACCGGCCGCAGTGACCCCACAAGACCAAATGCAGTGACCCCAGAGGTTGTGGACCGGCCTCCTGACCTTAGGTCACCCCTGAGATAATCATCTGCTCCTGGGAGTTCGTCTTGTTGGCTGTGACTGTGGGAGGTCAGGGGTTAATGAGGGGGTCATGTGATTACTGTACCTGCCACAGGTAAGAGGCGCATATGACCCGAATATCACACAGACCCTGTATCGGTGCAGACGGCATTTATCGTGAGGACGGGGTTAACCTAATGTCCTGGGATTCTCCATGTTGCCTCCTTGGCTGGATTTAGTTTTCCACCACATTATCCACTGCTCGTATCCATGGTTACGACCACCCTGCAGGGCAGATACGAGGTGGACGGGATGGGAGCTGCTGCGCATGCGTGCCTATGTGCACTCCTGCAGTCACCAGAGAGGACAGCACTACAGTGAGCAAGCGCGACCACTGCTGCTGAACTACGGGGTGGTCGTAACCATGGAAATGAGCTGTGGAGAATCCCAATATATTATAACTTTCTTTACATGATAAATGCCGTCTTACATTGTAACAAACTCTCTGCTGTGAAAAGCATTAGGTCACATTTTATATTCTGGATGCAAATAAAAATGTTTTCACCCACTGACAGCAAGCAGAGTGAGGTCTTGAAGTTCCCCCTCCTTCTGCTCCCCTGCAGTCAGAGCCTTTTATCTGCAGGATCCTCCCCAGCTGGGCTCCCCTGCTGCCCCAGAATGGTCTCAGTGGCCCCGGGCCCCGCCATGAGCCGCTCCACAGTAATTATCACTCCCTCCTCTAGAGATGACTGGGTTCAGGTGTTCAATCCATCACTGAGGGTTTGTTACAATAGCATCCTCTCTAGAGAGCGACAGATACATTGCATTTCCAATGACACATTGTAGCAAACCTTTAGCAGGATTTCTTCTAGTTTTGTATTTACAGAGATTGTCTAGACGGGATAAACTGTAACAAACCCTCAGCTGCAAGAAGGATTAGGCCAGTAGGAGTTTTCAGCTCCTAGATGTAAACGAGAAGGTTTACATTCACTGACAAGAAGCAAAGATCTGAATATGGTACTGCTGGATCCTTCTTGTCCGTTGTTGGCCCGCACTCCTGTGTCATGTGACTTCTGACCGCGTAAATGAGCTCCGACAATGCACTGCTCCCTAGTATCAGAAGTCCGGGAATGATGACATCACACAGGATCCAGTCCATGGCTCATGATGACATCACACAGGATCCAGTCCATGGCTCATGATGACATCACACAGGATCCAGTCCATGGCTCATGATGACATCACACAGGATCCAGTCCATGGCTCGTGATGACATCACACAGGATCCAGTCCATGGCTCATGATGACATCACACAGGATCCAGTCCATGGCTCGTGATGACATCACACAGGATCCAGTCCATGGCTCATGATGAGATCACACAGGATCCAGTCCATGGCTCGTGATGACATCACACAGGATCCAGTCCATGGCTCGTGATGACATCACACAGGATCCAGTCCATGGCTCGTGATGACATCACACAGGATCCAGTCCATGGCTGGTGATGACATCACACAGGATCCAGTCCATGGCTCGTGATGACATCACACAGGATCCAGTCCATGGCTCGTGATGACATCACACAGGATCCAGTCCATGGCTCGTGATGACATCACACAGGATCCAGTCCATGGCTCGTGATGACATCACACAGGATCCAGTCCATGGCTCGTGATGAGATAACACAGGATCCAGTCCATGGCTCGTGATGAGATAACACAGGATCCAGTCCATGGCTCGTGATGACATCACACAGGATCCAGTCCATGGCTCGTGATGACATCACACAGGATCCAGTCCATGGCTCGTGATGACATCATTTCTAGTTGCCCCCTCTGTGGCAGACACTCCTGTGGCCCCCGTGTGGCTGTGGTCTCTGCACCTGCCTATTCCTATGGGGGGACTTTACCTCCCTCCTCTCTTCTCGCATCCATTATATTTGGACTTGGCCTGAAGGAAGATTTTGCTTAATATTCTCTGAAAAGCGCGCGCTCTCATCGTCTGGGACGACCTTGCTGCGTTCTGAGGAGATCCCTGTGGCATTTCCTCTCCTCAAGAAAAGACCTGACCTGCTCCATAATTAACCTCCCGAGGTCTCCCAACGAGTCTAGAAAATCCCCTCCCCCATCACAGGAGAAAAACCGGAGAAATTCTCATCTCCATATTACACTGCGGAATATTTCTTTATGTCCATCAAATAAGACAGGAACAGGGGGCGGGGCTGTGACTACCCCTCAGACAGGATATACAGGCAGGTTGTCAGCAGTAATAGATGTTCCTGTAGTATAAGGTGTGGATCTCATGTCATTATATCAGTGATGTCATCAGCAGGGGGCGGGGCTGTGACTACCCCTCAGACTAGATATACAGGCAGGTTGTCAGCAGTAATAGATGTTCCTGTAGTATAAGGTGTGGATCTCATGTCATTATATCAGTGATGTCATCAGCAGGGGGCGGGGCTGTGACTACCTCTCAGACAGGATATACAGGCAGGTTGTCAGCAGTAATAGATGTTCCTGTAGTATAAGGTGTGGATCTCATGTCTGATCACATGTCATTATATCAGTGATGTCATCAGCAGGGGCGGGGCTGTGACTACCTCTCAGACAGGATATACAGGCAGGTTGTCAGCAGTAATAGATGTTCCTGTAGTATAAGGTGTGGATCTCATGTCTGATCACATGTCATTATATCAGTGATGTCATCAGCAGGGGCGGGGCTGTGACTACCTCTCAGACAGGATATACAGGCAGGTTGTCAGCAGTAATAGATGTTCCTGCAGTATAAGGTGTGGATCTCATGTCTGATCACATGTCATTATATCAGTGATGTCATCAGCAGGGGGCGGGGCTGTGACTACCTCTCAGACAGGATATACAGGCAGGTTGTCAGCAGTAATAGATGTTCCTGTAGTATAAGGTGTGGATCTCATGTCTGATCACATGTCATTATATCAGTGATGTCATCAGCAGGGGGCGGGGCTGTGACTACCCCTCAGACAGGATATACAGGCAGGTTGTCAGCAGTAATAGATGTTCCTGTAGTATAAGGTGTGGATCTCATGTCTGATCACATGTCATTATATCAGTGATGTCATCAGCAGGGGCGGGGCTGTGACTACCTCTCAGACAGGATATACAGGCAGGTTGTCAGCAGTAATAGATGTTCCTGTAGTATAAGGTGTGGATCTCATGTCTGATCACATGTCATTATATCAGTGATGTCATCAGCAGGGGCGGGGCTGTGACTACCTCTCAGACAGGATATACAGGCAGGTTGTCAGCAGTAATAGATGTTCCTGTAGTATAAGGTGTGGATCTCATGTCTGATCACATGTCATTATATCAGTGATGTCATCAGCAGGGGCGGAGCTGTGACTACCTCTCAGACAGGATATACAGGCAGGTTGTCAGCAGTAATAGATGTTCCTGTAGTATAAGGTGTGGATCTCATGTCTGATCACATGTCATTATATCAGTGATGTCATCAGCAGGGGGCGGGGCTGTGACTACCCCTCAGACAGGATATACAGGCAGGTTGTCAGCAGTAATAGATGTTCCTGTAGTATAAGGTGTGGATCTCATGTCTGATCACATGTCATTATATCAGTGATGTCATCAGCAGGGGCGGGGCTGTGACTACCTCTCAGACAGGATATACAGGCAGGTTGTCAGCAGTAATAGATGTTCCTGTAGTATAAGGGTGGATCTCATGTCTGATCACATGTCATTATATCAGTGATGTCATCAGCAGGGGCGGGGCTGTGACTACCTCTCAGACAGGATATACAGGCAGGTTGTCAGCAGTAATAGAGGTTCCTGTAGTATAAGGTGTGGATCTCATGTCTGATCACATGTCATTATATCAGTGATGTCATCAGCAGGGGCGGGGCTGTGACTTCCTCTCAGACAGAATATACAGGCAGGTTGTCAGCAGTAATAGATGTTCCTGTAGTATAAGGTGTGGATCTCATGTCTGATCACATGTCATTATATCAGTGATGTCATCATCAGGGGCGGGGCTGTGACTACCTCTCAGACA
The DNA here is from genome assembly GCA_033119425.1 of Bufotes viridis. Lineage (NCBI taxonomy): Eukaryota > Metazoa > Chordata > Amphibia > Anura > Bufonidae > Bufotes > Bufotes viridis. The sequence continues at coordinate 4,420,559 of CM065597.1, forward strand.
GGATATACAGGCAGGTTGTCAGCAGTAATAGATGTTCCTGTAGTATAAGGTGTGGATCTCATGTCTGATCACATGTCATTATATCAGTGATGTCACCAGCAGGGGCGGGGCTGTGACTACCCCTCAGACAGAATATACAGGCAGGTTGTCAGCAGTAATAGATGCTCCTGTAGTATAAGGTGTGGATCTCATGTCTGATCACATGTCATTATATCAGTGATGTCATCAGCAGGGGCGTGGCTGTGACTACCTCTCAGACAGGATATACAGGCAGGTTGTCAGCAGTAATAGATGTTCCTGTAGTATAAGGGTGGATCTCATGTCTGATCACATGTCATTATATCAGTGATGTCATCAGCAGGGGCGGGGCTGTGACTACCCCTCAGACAGGGTATACAGGCAGGTTGTCAGCAGTAATAGATGTTCCTGTAGTATAAGGTGTGGATCTCATGTCTGATCACATGTCATTATATCAGTGATGTCATCAGCAGGGGCGGGGCTGTGACAACCTCTCAGACAGGATATACAGGCAGGTTGTCAGCAGTAATAGATGTTCCTGTAGTATAAGGTGTGGATCTCATGTCTGATCACATGTCATTATATCAGTGATGTCATCAGCAGGGGCGGGGCTGTGACTACCCCTCAGACAGGATATACAGGCAGGTTGTCAGCAGTAATAGATGTTCCTGTAGTATAAGGTGTGGATCTCATGTCTGATCACATGTCATTATATCAGTGATGTCATCAGCAGGGGGCGGAGCTGTGACTACCTCTCAGACAGGATATACAGGCAGGTTGTCAGCAGTAATAGATGTTCCTGTAGTATAAGGTGTGGATTTCACGTCTGATCACATGTCATTATATCAGTGATGTCATCAGCGGGGGGCGGGGCTGTGACTACCTCTCAGACAGGATATACAGGCAGGTTGTCAGCAGTAATAGATGTTCCTGTAGTATAAGGTGTGGATCTCATGTCTGATCACATGTCATTATATCAGTGATGTCATCAGCAGGGGGCGGAGCTGTGACTACCTCTCAGACAGGATATACAGGCAGGTTGTCAGCAGTAATAGATGTTCCTGTAGTATAAGGTGTGGAGCTCATGTCTGATCACATGTCATTATATCAGTGATGTCATCAGCAGGGGGCGGGGCTGTGACTACCCCTCAGACAGGATATACAGGCAGGTTGTCAGCAGTAATAGATGTTCCTGTAGTATAAGGTGTGGATCTCATGTCTGATCACATGTCATTATATCAGTGATGTCATCAGCAGGGGCGGGGCTGTGACTACCTCTCAGACAGGATATACAGGCAGGTTGTCAGCAGTAATAGATGTTCCTGTAGTATAAGGGGTGGATCTCATGTCTGATCACATGTCATTATATCAGTGATGTCATCAGCAGGGGCGGGGCTGTGACTACCTCTCAGACAGGATATACAGGCAGGTTGTCAGCAGTAATAGAGGTTCCTGTAGTATAAGGTGTGGATCTCATGTCTGATCACATGTCATTATATCAGTGATGTCATCAGCAGGGGCGGGGCTGTGACTTCCTCTCAGACAGAATATACAGGCAGGTTGTCAGCAGTAATAGATGTTCCTGTAGTATAAGGTGTGGATCTCATGTCTGATCACATGTCATTATATCAGTGATGTCATCATCAGGGGGCGGGGCTGTGACTACCTCTCAGACAGGATATACAGGCAGGTTGTCAGCAGTAATAGATGTTCCTGTAGTATAAGGTGTGGATCTCATGTCTGATCACATGTCATTATATCAGTGATGTCACCAGCAGGGGGCGGGGCTGTGACTACCCCTCAGACAGAATATACAGGCAGGTTGTCAGCAGTAATAGATGCTCCTGTAGTATAAGGTGTGGATCTCATGTCTGATCACATGTCATTATATCAGTGATGTCATCAGCAGGGGGCGTGGCTGTGACTACCTCTCAGACAGGATATACAGGCAGGTTGTCAGCAGTAATAGATGTTCCTGTAGTATAAGGGGTGGATCTCATGTCTGATCACATGTCATTATATCAGTGATGTCATCAGCAGGGGCGGGGCTGTGACTACCCCTCAGACAGGAGTATACAGGCAGGTTGTCAGCAGTAATAGATGTTCCTGTAGTATAAGGTGTGGATCTCATGTCTGATCACATGTCATTATATCAGTGATGTCATCAGCAGGGCGGGGCTGTGACAACCTCTCAGACAGGATATACAGGCAGGTTGTCAGCAGTAATAGATGTTCCTGTAGTATAAGGGGTGGATCTCATGTCTGATCACATGTCATTATATCAGTGATGTCATCAGCAGGGGGCGGGGCTGTGACTACCCCTCAGACAGGATATACAGGCAGGTTGTCAGCAGTAATAGATGTTCCTGTAGTATAAGGGGTGGATCTCATGTCTGATCACATGTCATTATATCAGTGATGTCATCAGCAGGGGGCGGGGCTGTGACTAGAAGTGTATATAATGTACTGAGTATTCGCTTCCATATTCGCGCTGTAGATCCGCCAGATGTCCGATTATTTAATGCTGCGAATCATCAGAATAATATAAAATTAATATGGAAAGCAAAGCAGAAATTTGTGGTAGAAATTCTCCCATCATATAATATACAGGTGGGGGGGGGTAGTGTTATAAGTGGCCGGACCCCGGATACACGTATATCGCTCATTATATCGGAAGTGAAACGTCGTAAATGTCACAAAGTCTCACTTTCTTTAGATGGAAAAAAACTCACAGAAATATTTTAAAGTAAATTTTTCTGTATTATTTTTGTACTTTTTTTCTTCATTGGACGCTTTGTATTTTCCGGACTGATTTCCCTCCCGCTTTCCGTACATCTTGCGGTGATGTCTCTCTCTCGCCGTTTTCCGTGGCACAGCTGGCGCACCTGGTTCTCATTGGTGGGGAGGGTCTCAGGTGAAGCCCCCGCGTCTGGTTCACATCGCCCCCCCCAGGTCGGCACAGAGTGAAAGTCATTACCACATGACATTCGCTAAGTGACAGCATCAAAGAGAGCGGGGTCGGCGGGGTTAATGGGCTCCAAGTGTTTACCTCAGGACATCCCTGGAGGTGACACGAAGCCCCCCCCCATGTAACAAATCACAAGTGCCGCCCCCGATCCCTGCGGTCACCCCCAACATACACACAAAAACCGGACGGCGGCGTCTGATTGTACCGTAGTGTAAACGCAACAGAACTACAACCTCCATGATGTAATAATATCCCCGAACTACAACCTCCATGATGTAATAATATCCCGGAACTACAACCTCCATGATGTAATAATATCCCGAACTACAACCTCCATGATGTAATAATATCCCGAACTACAACCTCCATGATGTAATAATAGAACTATGACATCATCAGCACCTCAAGTCATTAGGACACCTACCTAGATAATAGATAGATAGGAGATAGATAGATAGTTAGATAGATAGGAGATAGATAGATGATAGATAGATAGATAGGAGATAGATGATAGATAGATAGATAGATAGATAGATAGGAGATAGATGATAGATAGATAGATAGATAGATAGATAGGAGATAGATAGATAGATAGATAGATAGGAGATAGATAGATAGATAGATAGATAGATAGATAGATAGATAGATAGATAGATAGATAGATAGATAGATAGGAGATAGATAGATAATAGATAGATAGATAGATAGATAGATAGATAGATAGATATGAGATAGATAGATAGATAGATAGATAGGAGATAGATAGATAGATAGATAGATAGATCGATAGATAGATAGATAGATAATAGATAGATAGATAGATAGATAGATAAATAGATAGATAGATAGATAGATAATAGATAGATAGATAATAAATATATAATAGATAGATAGATAGAAAGATAATGATAGATAGATAGATAATAGATAGATAGATAGATAGATATGAGAGAGATAAATATTAGATAGATAGAGAGATAATAGATGGATAGATAGATAGACAGATAGATAGATAATAGATAGATAGATAGATAGATAGAGAGATAGATAGATATGAGATAGATAGATAGATAATAGATAGATAGATAGATAGATAATAGATAGATAGATAGATAGATAGATATGCGAGAGATAAATATTAGATAGATAGAGAGATAATAGATGGATAGATAATAGATAGATAAATAGATAGATAGGAGATAGATAGATACAGATAGATAGATAGATATGCGATAGATAGATAGATAGATAGATAGATATGAAATAGATAGATAGGAGATAGATAGATAGATAGATAGATAGATAGGAGATAGATAGATAGATAGATAGATAGATAGATAATAGATAGATAGATAGATAGATAATAGATAGATAGATAGATAGGAGATAGATAGATAGATAGATAGATAGATAGATGATAGATAGATAGATAGGAGATAGATAGATAGATAGATGATAGATAGATAGATAGAGAGATAGATAGATAGATAGATAGGAGATAGATAGATAGATAGAGAGATAGATAGATAGATAGATAGATAGGAGATAGATAGAGAGATAGATAGATAGATAGATAAATAGATGATAGATAGATAGATAGATAGATAGATAGATAGATGATAGATAGATAGATAGATAGATAGATAGATAGATAGATAGATAGGAGATAGATAGATAGATAGATAGATAGATAGATGATAGATAGATAGATAGAGAGATAGATAGATAGATAGATAGGAGATAGATAGATAGATAGAGAGATAGATAGATAGATAGATAGATAGGAGATAGATAGAGAGATAGATAGAGAGATAGATAGATAGATGATAGATAGATAGATAGATAGATAGATAGATAGGTAGATAGGTAGATAGATAGACAGATACAGTTCGGTCTAGAAATATTTGGACAGTAACACAGGTTTTGACATGTTAGCTGTTTACTAAGGCTCCATTCCCACATTCGTGTGTGTTTTGCGGATCCACAAAACATGGACACCGGCAATGTGCGTTCCGGCAAGTTCTATCTTTTAACGGAACGGAAAAAACAGAAAAGGAACGCACACGGAAACGCTTCCGTTTTTTTTGCAGACTCATTGAACAGAATGGGTCTGTATACGGAATGTAAAAAACGGCCCATAGACTTGCAAAAAAAACGTTCGTGTGCAAGAGGCCTTAATCTGAGGGATTCCCATCCTTACTGGAGGAAGAGTTGAGGAATTCCAGCTCTTTAATTTGTCGCCGCCTCTTTTTCAAGGGAGAAAAGATAATCAGACAATTATCTTATAGGTTATTTAATGGGCTCTTCCCTCATTAGTCAATCCTCAATTAAGCAGGTAAAAGGTCTGGAGCCGATTCCAGGTGCGGCATTTTCATCTGGAAACTGTTGCTGTGAACCCACAACATGTGGTCAAAAAAGCTCTCAATGGAAGTGAAACGGACGGGCGGAAAAAAGCGGAAATCCATCAGAGGGATGGCGGGAATGTTAGGAGCGGCCAAATCAGCAGTTTGCTACATGAAGAAGACTCTCCATGAAGTAGGGGCATCCGAATCTAAGTCTTCCATAGATAGATAGATATCAGAAGGATGGATAGATAGATAGATAGATAGGAGATAGATAGATAGATAGATAGATAGATAGATAATAGATAGATAGATAATAGATAGATAGATATCAGAAGGATGGATAGATAGATAGATAGATAGGAGATAGATAGATAGATAGATAGATAATAGATAGATAGATAATAGATAGATAGATATCAGAAGGATGGATAGATAGATAGATAGATAATAGATAATGATAGATAGATAGATAATAGATAGATAGATAATAGATAGATAGATAGATAGATAGATAGGAGATAGATAATAGATAGATAGATAGATAGATAGGCGATAGATAGATAGATAATAGATAGATAGATAGATAAGAGATAGATAATAGATAGATAGATAGATAGATAGATAGATAGATAGATAGATAGATAGATAGATAGATAGATAAGAGATAGATAATAGATAGATAGATAGATAGATAGGAGATAGATAGATAGATGATAGATAGATAGATAAGAGATAGATAATAGATAGATAGATAATAGATAGATAGATAGATAGATAGATAGATAAGAGATAGATAATAGATAGATAGATAGATAATAGATAGATAGATAGATAGATAGGAGATAGATAGATAGATGATAGATAGATAGATAAGAGATAGATAATAGACAGATAGATAATAGATAGATAGACAGATAGGAGATAGATAGATAGATATGAGATAGATAGATAGATAGATAGATAGATAGATAGATAGATAGATAGATGATAGATAGATAATAGATAGATAATAGATAGATGATAGATAGATAGATAGATATGAGAGAGATAGATAGATAGATAATAGATAGATGATAGATAGATAGATAGATAGATATGAGATAGATAGATAGATATGAGATAGATAGATAAGAGAAGGATGGATATAGACAGAATATCTGATAACGGGGGGCTTCTCTCCAGGCTATGATTAGTGGCCGCTGATATTCGCCGCTCGTCTCTGTGACATCTGATCACCTATTACAGAAATTATCTAAAATGTGACAATTCCATTAAGATTGCGGATATTTCCGGGGCGTCCGGAGGGACCTGATGGCTGATATGTGGGGGTGAGATGTGACGTCTCCCATTACAGGTATTGATTTCATTTCATCTTCTGCGGATCCTCGGGGGGGTGGGGGGGGGACCATTTATCTAGATAATCCAGATACTGTAATACGTCTGTGCGCTTCGCTCTGTGGCGCGGATTCCAGCAGGGAATTGGTTAATGCATTTTTAAATAAAGCTTTACTTTGGTAATCTGTCGGCTGCTCGGCCGGTGTCATTGATCTATGATTTATGTGATTTTCGCTGCGGCGGCTGCGCTGGTTTCTCTCCGAGACGCTGCCTTGAATGCCAATGAGAAGATGAAATCTCCTGAGCAGCTGCGCGCGGTTTCCAGGCAGGACGACGCTGCTGCGCTCGCCCATTGTTCATCCGCAGAGGAGCTGAGAATGAACCTTCCTGACGCAGCGCCCGGCAGCCGTCACACAGAAAAACATCTCTCTGTGACCGTTTAATCCGGTTTTCCTGACCGTGCAGCGCAGGAGGGGTTAACCCCCTGCACTCCACATTTTAACGGACGATCGGCCGTGATATTGACATCGTGTTGGCAAATCGGTCGCGTTTTCCATCTGTAAAAATCTGGTAGAAATCCAAACTGAAGAGTGAGACGGTGGCATATGGCGGTGAGCATAATGGCGCCATATTGTGGGCCCTCTTATCTATGTGGTAGACCCCCACATTTCCCCCCCCCCTCGGGGCCGACACCTGGGGCGCTGTCAGAGATAAATAGGAACACAAACGGTGCCGCGGGCACGCAACCTCCGGTAATCCGGCAAATCCTTTTAGTCTTGTTCATTACACAGCATTAGATGGTTTGGATCCGGAAGCGATGAATGGCGGCCGCGCCCGGGGGAATCGACCTTGGAAAGGACGTGAGAATTCTCCAGAGAATCTCCGGATTTACACAGATTGTTCTGCTGTAAGATGAATATTCACGGTTCAGAGCGCCGCGCCCAATGCAACGGACGCACAAGGAACCACTGGCACGCTGCGACACCGCACACAACAGACATGGCGACACTTCTAATGATCGGGGGCTGCTACATATCTGCCGACAACAAATGTGAGAGGCGTCAACATGGCACCCAGCACTACAGACATGGCACCCAGCACTACAGACATGGCACCCAGCACTACAGACATGGCACCCAGCACTACAGACATGGCACCCAGCACTACAGACATGGCACCCAGCACTACAGGCATGGCACCCAGCACTACAGACATGGCACCCAGCACTACAGACATGCCACCCAGCACTACAGACATGGCACCCAGCACTACAGGCATGGCACCCAGCACCACAGACATGGCACCCAGTTATACTGACCCCGCATAGCTACAGACATGGCACCCAGCACCACAGACATGGCACCCAGTTATACTGACCCCGCATAGCTACAGACATGGCACCCAGCACCACAGACATGGCACCCAGTTATACTGACCCCGCATAGCTACAGACATGGCACCCAGCACCACAGACATGGCACCCAGCACCACAGACATGGGACCCAGAACTACAGACATGGCACCCAGCACTACCGACATGGCACCCAGCACTACCGACATGGCACCCAGCACTACAGACATGGCACCCAGCACTACCGACATGGCACCCAGCACTACAGACATGGCACCCAGCACTACAGACATGGCACCCAGCACTACAGGCATGGCACCCAGCACTACAGACATGGCACCCAGCACTACAGACATGGCACCCAGCACTACCGACATGGCACCCAGCACTACAGACATGGCACCCAGCACTACAGACATGGCACCCAGCACTACCGACATGGCACCCAGCACTACAGACATGGCACCCACCACTACTGACATGGCACCCAGCACTACGGGCATGGCACCCAGCACTGACAGACATGGAACCCAGCACTACAGGCATGGCATCCAGCACTACAGACATGGCACCCAGCACTACCGACATGGCACCCAGCACTACCGGCATGGCACCCAGCACTACCGGCATGGCACCCAGCACTACCGGCATGGCACCCAGCACTACAGGCATGGCACCCAGCACTACAGGCATGGCACCCAGCACTACAGACATGGCACCCCGTACTACGGACATGGCACCCAGCACTACTGACATGGCACCCAGGACTACAGACATGGCACCCAGCACTACAGACATGGCACCCAGCACTACAGACATGGCACCCAGCACTATAGACATGGCACCCAGCACTACAGACATGGCACCCAGCACCACAGACATGGCACCCAGCACTAAAGACATGGCACCCAGCACTACAGACATGGCACCCAGTACCACAGACATGGCACCTAGTTATACTGACCCCGCATAGCTACAGAACTAGTAGGTTTTGACATTTAGAAAGGTGATAATATGACCTGCGGAGGCTGTGATAGAAGCCATGGTGGTCTTGGGGAGCGGGGAGGTGGGGGGGGGGTCTGTGTGCCTATATATATAGACCCCTTATCCACCATTTGGGCGGAGCCGGGCTGTACTGAGGCCGCACCTATACACGGTCTGTAATTATCACGAGATCTCCATCCTGTCAGGACTGGTGATTAATCATCAGACTAAGGCCTCTTTCACATGAACGTTTTTTTTGCGAGTGTGTTCCGTATATGGTTCGTATACGGAACTATTCATTTCAATGGGTCCTCAAAAAAAAAAACGGAAGGAACTCCGTATGCATTCCGTTTTTCCGTTCAAAGATAGAACATGTTCTATTATTAGAACTACTGTTCTATTAGGGGCCAGATGTTCCGTTCCACAAAAAACAGAATGCACATGGATGTCATCTGGGTTTTTTTTGCGCATCCGTTTTTTGCGAACTGCAAAACCCTACGGTTGTGTGAAAGAGGCCTACGTTTTTAGTGTCCAATGGGGAGAGTCGTTCCAAGGAGATCCACTCGTTCTTAATTACAGGAACCTCTCGGGAAATGGCGCCTTTCTCCTTGATGTCAATCTGTGGAGATTAATGAAGACGCGGTCCAGATCCATCCAGCGACGGTGAATGAGAACGAACTCAAGTGCGGGGGTGAAACTAGAACGCGAAAGACAGAACCTGACACAATGTATCAAGACTAACACAACAAAGAGATACAAATACAGAAAATAGTGGGTGGGGGGGGGGTCATTGTGACCTCTGCCCCCGGTACAACACCAGGATCAGGCCAGGAACTCTACTGCCAAGCCCAGTAAGATCCGGTGTAGGGTACCATCCCAGTCACAGGAGCACCAGAGAAGGTCTTCTGGCTACAACCCAGCCCCCGAGGCCTGGATCCTGCTGACCGATGCTGGGTAGCGTGTGTTTTATGTGTAAGACTGTCCTGTAGATGAAGTCCATGCTCATCACATACAAGAGCCCCGAGGGGGTCACAGGCCACATCTGCATCTGGATCGCTCTGTGTTCTTAACACATGGGAATAAATTCTTATTGTCTTCATCATGAAGGCTGAGCAGAAGAACAGATCCCAGAGCTGGCGGCTGGGGTTGGAGTCCATGAGTTACTTTACCTGAGGGGTATTGCCTCATAATTGCTCCTTGTCAGCTCCCGATGATAGTCTAAAAACCTTCATATGTTCTAGTTCTTGTGAAAAGTTTCAGAGAAACAATAACCCCCAACATCCCCATTGGCAGGACAGGCCTGGCCAATGACATCATTCACCTGAGGATGAGAAAACAACATGGAAACCTGAAGGTCACTGAGAATCAGACGTCATGAGAATGTGGGACTCGGAGGAATAATCAAGGTGCATAATAAATAAGGGAAAGACAATGTGCAGGAAAGGGGTGCAACATGTGGGAGCAGGGGGATGGAGAAATTATGGTGGGATTAGTGGACGATGGAGTACAAGGAGGAAGGATGGGGGAGGCTGAGGAGACAATAGGAGAATGAAGAGGTGAAGGTTAGTGAAGTATGGATTATGTGGTAGATGAAGGAGAATTATTGGAGAAAAGGGTAAGGATAGGGAGAGGATGAAGTCTGATAGAGAAAACGGGGGGAAGAATGAGGGAGAAGGTTAGGGAGAGGATATAGAAGGGTTGGGTTAAGGATCTGATATGGAGTAGAGTACAGCAAAGATGGACTGAAGCAGATGGATGGGGTGAGAATGAAGTGAGGGTGAGGAGTGAGTGTGCGGGAAAGGGTGGAGTGAAGATAGAGGGAGAGAAAGGGTAGGATGAGGACGGAATGAGGGAGATGAGAAGGGTGAAGATGGACTAAGGGTGAAGGGTGGGGTGAAGATTGAGTGAGGGATAAGAGTAGGGTGAAGATGGAGTGAGGGATAAGAGTAGGGTGAAGATGGAGTGAGGGATAAGGGTAGAGTAAGGGTAGAGTGAGGGAGAAGGGTAGGGTGAAGATGGAGTGAGGGATAAGGGTAGAGTGAGGGTGGAGTGAGGTAGAAGGTTAGGGTGAAGATGGAGTGAGGGAGAAGGGTAGGGTGAAGATGGAGTGAGGGAGAAGGGTAGAGTGAGGGTGGAGTGAGGTAAAAGGTTAGGGTAAGGATGGAGTGAGGGAGAAGGGTAGGGTGAAGATGGAGTGAGGGATAAGGGTAGGGTGAAGATGGAGTGAGGGATAAGGGTAGGGTGAAGATGGAGTGAGGGATAAGGGTAGGGTGAAGATGGAGTGAGGTAGAAGGGTAGGGTGAAGATGGAGTGAGGGATAAGGGTAGGGTGAAGATGGAGTGAGGGAGAAGGGTAGGGTGAAGATGGAGTGAGGGAGAAGGGTAGGGTGAAGATGGAGTGAGGGATAAGGGTAGGGTGAAGATGGAGTGAGGGAGAAGGGTAGAGTGAAGATGGAGTGAGGGAGAAGGGTAGGGTAAAGATGGAGTGAAGGAGAAGGGTAGGGTGAAGATGGAGTGAGGGAGAAGGGTAGGGTGAAGATGGAGTGAGGGAGAAGGGTAGGGTGAAGATGGAGTGAGGGATAAGGGTAGGGTGAAGATGGAGTGAGGGATAAGGGTAGGGTGAAGATGGAGTGAGGGATAAGGGTAGGGTGAAGATGGAGTGAGGGAGAAGGGTAGGGTGAAGATGGAGTGAGGGAGAAGGGTAGGGTAAACATGGAGTGAAGGAGAAGGGTAGGGTGAAGATGGAGTGAGGGAGAAGGGTAGGGTGAAGATGGAGTGAGGTAGAAGGGTAGGGAGAAGATGGAGTGAGGGATAAGGGTAGGGTGAAGATGGAGTGAGGGATAAGGGTAGGGTGAAGACGGAGTGTGGGAGAAGGTTTAGGGTGCAGATGAAGTGAGGGAGAAGGGTAGGGTGAAGATGGAGTGAGGGATAAGGGTAGGGTGAAGATGGAGTGAGGGATAAGGGTAGGGTGAAGACGGAGTGTGGGAGAAGGTTTAGGGTGCAGATGAAGTGAGGGAGAAGGGTAGGGTGAAGATGGAGTGAGGGATAGGGGAGGGTGAAGACGGAGTGTGGGAGAAGGTTTAGGGTGCAGATGAAGTGAGGGAGAAGGGCAGAGTGAGGATGGAGTGAGGGAAAAGTGTAAGGTGAGCAGCGAGTGAGACAGAAGAGTAACATGATAGAGTAAGGGAGAAGAGTTGGGGTGAATTTACAGCGAGGAACAAGGGTAGGGTGAAGATGGAGTGAGGGAGAAGGGTAGGGTAAAGATGGAGTGAAGGAGAAGGGTAGGGTGAAGATGGAGTGAGGGAGAAGGGTAGGGTGAAGATGGAGTGAGGGAGAAGGGTAGGGTGAAGATGGAGTGAGGGATAAGGGTAGGGTGAAGATGGAGTGAGGGATAAGGGTAGGGTGAAGATGGAGTGAGGTATAAGGGTAGGGTGAAGATGGAGTGAGGGAGAAGGGTAGGGTGAAGATGGAGTGAGGTAGAAGGGTAGGGTGAAGATGGAGTGAGGGAGAAGGGTAGGGTGAAGATGGAGTGATGGAGAAGGGTAGGGTGAAGATGGAGTGAGGGAGAAGGGTAGGGTGAAGATGGAGTGATGGAGAAAGGTAGGGTGAAGTTAAAGTGTGGGAGAAGGTTTAGGGTGCAGATGAAGTGAGGGAGAAGGGTAGGGTGAAGATGGAGTGAGGGATAAGGGTAGGGTGAAGACGGAGTGTGGGAGAAGGTTTAGGGTGCAGATGAAGTGAGGGAGAAGGGTAGGGTGAAGATGGAGTGAGGGATAAGGGTAGGGTGAAGATGGAGTGTGGGAGAAGGGTTAGGGTGCAGATGAAGTGAGGGAGAAGGGCAGAGTGAGGATGGAGTGAGGGAAAAGTGTAAGGTGAGCAGCGAGTGAGACAGAAGAGTAACATGATAGAGTAAGGGAGAAGAGTTGGGGTGAATTTACAGCGAGGAACAAGGGTAGGGTGAAGATGGAGTGAGGGAGAAGGGTAGGGTGAGGAGCGAGTGACAGAGAAGAGTAGGGTGGGGAGAGAGTGAGGGAGAATGGTAGGGTAAGGATAAATAAGAGAAGGGTAGGGTGAAAATGGAGTGAGGGAGAAGGGTAGGGTGAAGATGGAGTGAGGGATAAGGGTAGGGTGAAGATGGAATGAGGGATAAGGGTTGGGTGAGCAGAGTGAGAGAGAAGAGTAGGGTGCAGATGGACTGAGGCAGAAATTTAAGATGAGGAGAGAGTGAGAGAGAAGGGTGAGAATGACATGTAAGACAGAAGGGTAGGGTGAGGATGGAGAGTCTGTACGATTTCTACCATCATAACTGGTTGCTCCACCTTCCTGCGTCATATACACTGTTCTGTGGATATTTATCTTCAGGACGAGTCTCCGTTTACTTAACGTGTCTGCCCCTAAACAGTTAACTCCGCCACACGGTTGTGAGAGCTGAAAATAATCCTTGTGGGTTATTACGAGCGGAGTGATTGCTATTACAAAATTGAGTTGTAAAAATATTAGGTCTCCTGAGTTTACTATTTTGCACTAATCTGCCAAATCCGAAGAATTCCTGGCCCTGCGGCCGCGGAACGTTTGTTTTTCCAGATTCTGTGGTCCAAATTATGACATTAGCACTTACATTCATTCCATGTATTGTGTCAAGTTGTTGTTACCAAAGCAGGAAATGTGACGGTAATATGAGGCGGAGACCATCAGCAATCAGTCTACGTATGGGCGGTTTTCACACAGATACATTACTGCAGCTCACGACTGTTCCAAAGCAATTGCCAAAACGGCAATGTCCAGTGCCTGACGCCATCCCTGACCGGATCACTTTCTAATTGGCTGTCAGTTTGTTTATCGCTTCAGGAACGATGACGCCGATCCCTAGGACGACACAATTATTGTCATTATTGTCACTGTGTCACCGAGGCGTCCAGAAAATGTGCGCAAATCAGAACTGAATTCCCAAACCTATCATTTGGTAAGAAACTCTGGTGCAGGCAAATAACAGCGCAGTAATTCATCACAGAGAAGTCAACTCCCATTAGTGGGTTCTTCTATGGAGGAGCTAGACCCCCCAAAATCTACACGGATACAAAGTAGGCTATGGAGTCAACGCTGCCCCTACGACAAGGTATCACTGTGAGGCACGCGGATGTTTAGGAAACCAATTAGTGGTGCCAACGAATGACGCAGAGATCGGAGCATGGCTGAGGTTTTGGTGCCAAGCGTGTCAGATCCAACGTCTATATATTTATGCAGAGTGTAGAAAAACGAAGAAACGTCGGGTTCCTGGAAGAGATTAACATGGATGATTAATGAGCCAGTGTTTCACGTTACTCCAGGTAGGTCCAGGTCCTGACTCCTCAGGATGGTCTTTTATATTCTCTGGACGGGCTCTACCTGGTGCCCTTGGGAACTTGCTAACACATCTAAAGTTGTGTTCCTATCTACGGAACACCTATGAGTGTGTAAGGTTTGTTATGTCCACTAGTCCCCATGTGACAGCTTTTACACAACTGTGACCATCTACACAACCTGCTGGATACCGGTGACCGAGGAGCCCACATATAATGCTGCCTTGTGTGTTCTGATGGTCATGAAATGCTGGTGCACCGCATAGTCTACTGGTTGGGAAATAAGTGGATCTCTGCATAGTCTAATGGTTATTACAGGATGGTCCTCTTCATGATCTACAAATCACCATATATTGGTTCTTCGTAGAGTCTACTAGTGACCATGATAGTCTTCTTCATGGTCTACCATTCTCCATATGATGGTCCTCTTCACGGTCTACTAATAACCATATATTGGTGCTCTCTACAGACTTATAGTCACCATATGATGGCCCTCTTCATGGTCTACCAGTCACCGGGCCCTCTTCATTGCCTAGTAAACACCATACGTTGGTGTTCTCTACAGTCTACTAGTGACCATACGATGGTCCTATTCATGGTCTGGCAGGCTCCACATGATAGCCCTCCTCTTGGCCTAAGAATCACCATACATTGGTGCTCTTTACAGTCTACAGGTAACCATATGATGCTCATCCTCACGGTCTGCCAGTCTGCGTATGATGGTTCTCTTCACAGGCTACTAATCACCAGATGTTGGTGTTCTCTACAGTGTACTGGTCACCATATGATAGTGTCCACCAGTTTCCATTTGATGGTCCTCTTCATATCCTAGTTATTCCCACATGTTCGTGTTCTTTATAGTCTACTGGTCATCATATGATGGTCCTCTTCATATCCTAGTTATTCCCACATGTTTGTGTTCTCTATAGTCTACTGGTCACCATATGATGGTCCTCTTCATATTCTGATAGTCTCCATTAATATATGTGGTCTTCTTTATGGTCATCTAGTTCCATCGGGTGGTGCTCTGTACAGTCTTCTGGTCGGCATTTAATGGTTTTCCTTATGACCATCTAGTCCTCAATAGACTGTGCTTTGTACATGCTTCTGGTTGACATATGATGGTCCTCTTCATGGCCCTCTGGTTATAGATAATGCATTTTACGGTTTATTGGTGCTCTATTAATGTGCTGCATATTTTTGGTTGTCATATGGTGTTCTGTACGGTCTTCAGGTTGTCACACATTGATGTTCTTGGTGGTCTTCTGGCACTAAACCAATGTTGAATGTAATTGTCTACAGTATTTTATAAGATGGTGCTTAGCTCATTCTACTGAGGGGTCATTATATCATGGGGAGCCAACCCTCCCTCTCATTGCTATGATGGTCATCATGGAGCTCCACATCTTACTGGATATTCTCCATGGCCTCACCAATATACTTTACAACTACTGTCATGTAATCAGGACTTCATCATTTTGGAGCCATAAGAAAATAGAATTTGAGGCTCAGGAAGCAGAAGAGCCCTAAACACTTTTGGAGGTTGAAGACGACTGGAAATGTTTGGGTTGAATTCTCGTTTTGGAGATGGGTCCCTATAGAATACATGAAGTGCGACGTCTTCATCCTGCTTAGCAGCGGCACTAGGGGCCATCTGATTAGCAGCCGCACTATCCGATTCTCATCATTGGATGCATGAAGCGGATGAGAGACTCAATTTTCCAATAAATGAGAGACATAAAGCTTCAATATCTCAGCTCTCCTTCCAGCCTGGACCTGCGGCGACGCTCTCCTCAATGTCTGCATCTCATTCTTACCGTTCTACTCCTTCAGCCAAATTTAATGCATGGAGTAGAGATGGGACCTTCAGCGTTGGACACCTTTGAGAATTTTCCGTTAAGAGACTTTTCCCCAGAAGTAAACAATGTCTTGGATTAACCTCCTCTGAGGAGTCACAACTGACGACACCACCGAACCCAAAGTGAGGGCGGCCTTCCCAGATTCCTGAGGCTGGAGAGTCATAAAGACACAGGATGACGACCGAGCGTGACAGAGGAGGCTGGAGCCGCTGTCATGTGTTTGTCTTGAGACGTCTTCCAATGCTGTCTCCTTCCCGGCTGTGATCAGCAGGAGCAGACGGCAGCCGCACGGAGAACGCGCACAGTAGCTCCGGCAGAAGGATTTGGCCTTTATCACATTTGTAGAATCTTTGGCAAATTCCTCACGGAATGAAACGAGCTGTCAGCGAGTCGCAGCGAGATTGTATCGGCATCCGGCTCCTCAGACACTTTATTTGGGGAGACAACGTGAGCGGCTGACACCTTGTGGGAATGTCGGCAGGTAGATCTGAAGGAAGAGTGCGCGGAGAACCACGGGGGCGAATCTTCAGGATGGCGCTGACTATCCCCCCGGTAATGACAGTGCTCAGGAGCAAGGAGCAACTGCTCGGAGATAGAATCTGGGAGAAGAATGGGAGTTTACACACTCAATATAGATCTACCCTCTAACACTGAATATAGCTCCACCCTCTCACACTGCACAGTGCTCCACCCCCTAACACTGCACAGTGCTCCACCCCCTAACACTGCACAGTGCTCCACCCCCTAACACTCAATATAGCTACACCCTCTAACACTGCACAGTGCTCCACCCCCTAACACTCAATATAGCTACACCCTCTAACACTGCACAGTGCTCCACCCCCTAACACTGCACAGAGCTCCACCCTCTAACACTGAATATAGCTCCACCCTCTCACACTGTACAGAGCTCCACCCTCTAACACTGCACAGAGCTCCACCCTCTAACACTGCACAGTGCTCCACCCCCTAACACTGCACAGAGCTCCACCCTCTAACACTGCACAGAGCTCCACCCTCTAACACTGGATACAGCTCCACCCTCTAACACTGCGCAGAACTCCACCCCTAACACTGCACAGAGCTCCACCCTCTAACACTGCGCAGAGCTCCACCCTCTATCACTGCACAGAGCTCCACCCACTAACACTGCACAGAGCTCCACCCTCTAACACTGCACAGAGCTCCACCCTCTAACACTGCGCAGAACTCCACCCCTAACACTGCACAGAGCTCCACCCCCTAACACTGCACAGAGCTCCACCCTCTAACACTGCACAGAGCTCCACCCTCTAACACTGCGCAGAGCTCCACCCTCTATCACTGCGCAGAGCTCCACCCTCTAACACTGTGCAGAGCTCCACCCTCTAACACTGAATATAGCTCCACCCTCTCACACTGTACAGAGCTCCACCCTCTAACACTGCACAGAGCTCCACCCTCTCACACTGCACAGAGCTCCACCCCCTAACACTGCACAGAGCTCCACCCTCTAACACTGCACAGAGCTCCACCCTCTAACACTGGATACAGCTCCACCCTCTAACACTGCACAGAGCTCCACCCTCTAACACTGCACAGAGCTCCACCCTCTCACACTGCACAGAGCTCCACCCCCTAACACTGCACAGAGCTCCACCCTCTAACACTGCACAGAGCTCCACCCTCTAACACTGGATACAGCTCCACCCTCTAACACTGCGCAGAACTCCACCCCTAACACTGCACAGAGCTCCACCCTCTAACACTGCGCAGAGCTCCACCTCTATCACTGCACAGAGCTCCACCCCCTAACACTGCACAGAGCTCCACCCTCTAACACTGCACAGAGCTCCACCCTCTAACACTGCGCAGAACTCCACCCCTAACACTGCACAGAGCTCCACCCCTAACACTGCACAGAGCTCCACCCTCTAACACTGCACAGAGCTCCACCTCTAACACTGCGCAGAGCTCCACCCTCTATCACTGCGCAGAGCTCCACCCTCTAACACTGTGCAGAGCTCCACCCTCTAACACTGAATATAGCTCCACCCTCTCACACTGTACAGAGCTCCACCCTCTAACACTGCACAGAGCTCCACCCTCTAACACTGCACAGAGCTCCACCCTCTAACACTGCACAGAGCTCCACCCTCTAACACTGCACAGAGCTCCACCCTCTAACACTGGATACAGCTCCACCCTCTAACACTGCACAGAGCTCCACCCTCTAACACTGCACAGAGCTCCACCCTCTCACACTGCACAGAGCTCCACCCCTAACACTGCACAGAGCTCCACCCTCTAACACTGCACAGAGCTCCACCCTCTAACACTGGATACAGCTCCACCCTCTAACACTGCGCAGAACTCCACCCCTAACACTGCACAGAGCTCCACCCTCTAACACTGCGCAGAGCTCCACCCTCTATCACTGCACAGAGCTCCACCCCTAACACTGCACAGAGCTCCACCCTCTAACACTGCACAGAGCTCCACCTCTAACATTGGATACAGCTCCACCCTTTAACACTGCACAGAACTCCACCCCCTACCACTGCACAGAGCTCCACCCTCTAACACTGGATACAGCTCCACCCTATAACACTGCACAGAACTCCACCCTTTAACACTGCACAGAGCTCCACCCTCTAACACTGCACAGAGCTCCACCCTCTAACACTGGATACAGCTCCACCCTCTAACACTGCACAGAGCTCCACCCTCTAACACTGCGCAGAGCTCCACCCTCTAACACTGCACAGAGCTCCACCCTCTAACACTGGATACAGCTCCACCCTCTAACACTGGACAGAGCTCCACCCTCTAACAATGCGCAGAGTCCCACCCTCTAACACTGTGCAGAGCTCCACCCTCTAACACTGCACCGAGCTCCACCCTCTAACACTGCGCAGAGCTCCACCCTCTAACAATGCGCAGAGTCCCACCCTCTAACACTGTGCAGAGCTCCACCCTCTAACACCGCACAGAGCTCCACCCTCTAACAATGCGCAGAGTCCCACCCTCTAACACTGAGCAGAGCTCCACCCCCTAACACTGCACAGAGCTCCACCCTCTAACACTGCACAGAGCTCCACCCTCTAACACTGCACAGAACTCCACCCTCTAACACTGCACAGAACTCCACCCTCTAACACTGCACAGAGCTCCACCCTCTGACTCTGCACAGAGCTCCACCCTCTAACACTGCACAGAACTCCACCGTCTAACACTGCGCAGAGCTCCACCCTCTAACACTGCACAGAACTCCACCCTCTAACACTGCACAGAGCTCCACCCTCTAACACTGCACAGAGCTCCACCCTCTAACACTGCACAGAGCTCCACCCTCTAACACTGCACAGAGCTCCACCCTCTAACACTGCACAGAACTCCACCCTCTAACACTGCACAGAGCTCCACCCTCTAACACTGCACAGAGCTCCACCCTCTGACTCTGCACAGAGCTCCACCCTCTAACACTGAATATAGCTCCATCCTCTCACACTGCACAGAGCTCCACCCCTAACACTGCACAGAGCTCCACCCTCTAACACTGCACAGAGCTCCACCCTCTAACACTGCACAGAGCTCCACCCTCTAACACTGCACAGAACTCCACCCTCTAACACTGCACAGAGCTCCACCCCTAACACTGCACAGAGCTCCACCCTCTAACACTGCACAGAGCTCCACCCTCTAACACTGCACAGAGCTCCACCCCTAACACTGCACAGAACTCCACCTCTAACACTGCACAGAGCTCCACCCCTAACACTGCACAGAGCTCCACCCTCTAACACTGCACAGAGCTCCACCCTCTCACACTGCACAGAGCTCCACCCCTAACACTGCACAGAGCTCCACCCTCTAACACTGCACAGAGCTCCACCCTCTAACACTGGATACAGCTCCACCCTCTAACACTGCGCAGAACTCCACCCTTAACACTGCACAGAGCTCCACCCTCTAACACTGCGCAGAGCTCCACCCTCTATCACTGCGCAGAGCTCCACCCCCTAACACTGCACAGAGCTCCACCCTCTAACACTGCACAGAGCTCCACCCTCTAACACTGCGCAGAGCTCCACCCCCTAACACTGCACAGAGCTCCACCCCTAACACTGCACAGAGCTCCACCCTCTAACACTGCACAGAGCTCCACCCTCTAACACTGCGCAGAGCTCCACCCTCTATCACTGCGCAGAGCTCCACCCTCTAACACTGTGCAGAGCTCCACCCTCTAACACTGCACAGAGCTCCACCCTCTAACATTGGATACAGCTCCACCCTCTAACACTGCACAGAACTCCACCCCCTAACACTGCACAGAGCTCCACCCTCTAACACTGGATTTGGCCTTTATCACATTTGTAGAATCTTTGGCAAATTCCTCACGGAATGAAACGAGCTGTCAGCGAGTCGCAGCGAGATTGTATCGGCATCCGGGCTCCTCAGACACTTTATTTGGGGAGACAACGTGAGCTCCACCCTTTAACACTGCACAGAGCTCCACCCTTTAACACTGCACAGAGCTCCACCCTCTAACACTGCACAGAGCTCCACCCTTTAACACTGCACAGAGCTCCACCATTTAACACTGCGCAGAGCTCCACCCTCTAACACTGCACAGAGCTCCACCCTTTAACACTGCACAGAGCTCCACCCTCTAACACTGCACAGAACTCCACCCCCTAACACTGCACAGAGCTCCACCCTCTAACACTGGATACAGCTCCACCCTTTAACACTGCGCAGAGCTCCACCCTCGAACACTTCAAAGAGCTCCACCCTCTAACACTGCACAGAGCTCCACCATTTAACACTGCGCAGAGCTCCACCCTCTAACACTGCACAGAGCTCCACCCTCTAACACTGCGCAGAGCTCCACCCTCTAACACTGCGCAGAGCTCCACCCTCTAACACTGCGCAGAGCTCCACCCTCTAACACTGCGCAGAGCTCCACCCTCTTACACTGCACAGAGCTCCACCCTCTCACACTGCACAGAGCTCCACCCTCTCACACTGCAGAGAGCTTCACCCTCTAACACTGCGCAGAGCTCCACCCTCTAACACTGGATAGAGCTCCACCCTCTCACAGCGCGCAGAACTCCACCCCTAACACTGCACAGAGCTCCACCCTCTAACATTGCACAGAGCTCCACCCTCTAACACTGCGCAGAGCTCCACCCTCTAACACTGCACAGAGCTCCACCCTCTAACATTGGATACAGCTCCACCCTTTAACACTGCACAGAACTCCACCCCCTAACACTGCACAGAGCTCCACCCTCTAACACTGGATACAGCTCCACCCTATAACACTGCACAGAACTCCACCCTTTAACACTGCACAGAGCTCCACCCTCTAACACTGCACAGAGCTCCACCCTCTAACACTGGATACAGCTCCACCCTCTAACACTGCACAGAGCTCCACCCTTTAACACTGCGCAGAGCTCCACCCTCTAACACTGCACAGAGCTCCACCCTCTAACACTGGATACAGCTCCACCCTCTAACACTGCACAGAGCTCCACCCTCTAACAATGCGCAGAGTCCCACCCTCTAACACTGCGCAGAGCTCCACCCTCTAACACTGCACCGAGCTCCACCCTCTAACACTGCGCAGAGCTCCACCCTCTAACAATGCGCAGAGTCCCACCCTCTAACACTGTGCAGAGCTCCACCCTCTAACACCGCACAGAGCTCCACCCTCTAACAATGCGCAGAGTCCCACCCTCTAACACTGTGCAGAGCTCCACCCCCTAACACTGCACAGAGCTCCACCCTCTAACACTGCACAGAGCTCCACCCTCTAACACTGCACAGAACTCCACCCTCTAACACTGCACAGAACTCCACCCTCTAACACTGCACAGAGCTCCACCATCTGACTCTGCACAGAGCTCCACCCTCTAACACTGCACAGAACTCCACCGTCTAACACTGCGCAGAGCTCCACCCTCTAACACTGCACAGAACTCCACCTTCTAACACTGCACAGAGCTCCACCCTCTAACACTGCACAGAGCTCCACCCTCTAACACTGCACAGAGCTCCACCCTCTAACACTGCACAGAGCTCCACCCTCTAACACTGCACAGAGCTCCACCCTCTAACACTGCACAGAACTCCACCCTCTAACACTGCACAGAGCTCCACCCTCTAACACTGCACAGAGCTCCACCCTCTGACTCTGCACAGAGCTCCACCCTCTAACACTGAATATAGCTCCATCCTCTCACACTGCACAGAGCTCCACCCCCTAACACTGCACAGAGCTCCACCCTCTAACACTGCACAGAGCTCCACCCTCTAACACTGCACAGAGCTCCACCCTCTAACACTGCACAGAACTCCACCCTCTAACACTGCACAGAGCTCCACCCTCTAACACTGCACAGAGCTCCACCCTCTGACTCTGCACAGAGCTCCACCCCCTAACACTGCACAGAACTCCACCTTCTAACACTGCACAGAGCTCCACCCTCTAACACTGCGCAGAGCTCCACCCTCTAACACTGAATATAGCTCCATCCTCTCACACTGCACAGAGCTCCACCCCCTAACACTGCACAGAGCTCCACCCTCTAACACTGCGCAGAGCTCCACCCTCTAACACTGCACAGAACTCCACCCCCTAACACTGCGCAGAGCTCCACCCTCTAACACTGCACAGAGCTCCACCCTCTAACACTGCACAGAGCTCCACCCTCTAACACTGCACAGAACTCCACGCTCTAATATCCGCTAGGAGAGGGTGTATTGCGGTGCACACATTTGCTATAATTAATTTAATAATTGTCACATTAATAATAATCGGATTTTTTCCGCGCTCCCTGCGCAGCAGATAATTTCCCCGGTAACAGTCGCTGATGACCGGCCGCTCCTCATCACGTATCACAGATCATTTATGAGATTTGCAAACTTGTTTATTTCCCAACTTCTTGGTGTCACCTTCAGGTTTCCGCACTTTCGGGACGGTGTCACATGTCTGGATGTAATCCGCCTGATTCATGCGCTGAAGGTCGGCACTAAATTACGGGCATAACACACGGAATTCTGACACCTTTATGTGCCGCACGTCTGATATACGATTCACTCTAGTTTTACTTTCTCTGCCAAAACATCGTCTGCTCCGTGTAACCTCATTTACTTAAAGACGGCGCGCAGCATGGAAGACATTATTAACGGAGACGCGGACGGAGGCAGCGCCGCAGAGCTGACACATGGCTGACAGCACTCGCCTGCCGCACACCTCACCGACAGCAATTACCGACATGTTATGCACCAGCGCAGGTTACAGAGGAGCAACTACAGAAACTGCTGCTCCGCAGCCGCACTACACGTTCTGCAAGACCCGCCCGGAACATGGCCGACTGCTGTGCTGGGGCGTGCCACTTATCAAACAAGGTTCTCCCACTGTACCACCAAATAATACTAAACAGACGGACCTGAGGCTTGTCTGACCACATGTCATTATATCAGTGATGTCATCAGCAGGGGGCGGGGCTGTGACTACCTCTCAGACAGGATATACAGGCAGGTTGTCAGCAGTAATAGATGTTCCTGCAGTATAAGGTGTGGATCTCATGTCTGATCACATGTCATTATATCAGTGATGTCATCAGCAGGGGGCGGGGCTGTGACTACCTCTCAGACAGGATATACAGGCAGGTTGTCAGCAGTAATAGATGTTCCTGTAGTATAAGGTGTGGATCTCATGTCTGATCACATGTCATTATATCAGTGATGTCATCAGCAGGAGGCGGGGCTGTGACTACCTCTCAGACAGGATATACAGGCAGGTTGTCAGCAGTAATAGATGTTCCTGTAGTATAAGGTGTGGATCTCATGTCTGACCACATGTCATTATATCAGTGATGTCATCAGC
Organism: Bufotes viridis; assembly: GCA_033119425.1. NCBI lineage: Eukaryota > Metazoa > Chordata > Amphibia > Anura > Bufonidae > Bufotes > Bufotes viridis. The sequence goes on from CM065597.1 coordinate 4,444,633, forward strand.
AGGGGCGGGGCTGTGACTACCTCTCAGACAGGATATACAGGCAGGTTGTCAGCAGTAATAGATGTTCCTGTAGTATAAGGTGTGGGTCTCATGTCTGATCACATGTCATTATATCAGTGATGTCATCAGCGGGGGGCGGGGCTGTGACTACCTCTCAGACAGGATATACAGGCAGGTTGTCAGCAGTAATAGATGTTCCTGTAGTATAAGGTGTGGATCTCATGTCTGATCACATGTCATTATATCAGTGATGTCATCAGCAGGGGCGGGGCTGTGACTACCTCTCAGACAGGATATACAGGCAGGTTGTCAGCAGTAATAGATGTTCCTGTAGTATAAGGTGTGGATCTCATGTCTGATCACAGGTCATTATATCAGTGATGTCATCAGCAGGGGGCGGGGCTGTGACTACCCCTCAGACAGGATGTACAGGCAGGTTGTCAGCAGTAATAGATGTTCCTGTAGTATAAGGTGTGGATCTCATGTCTGATCACATGTGATTCTATCAGTGATGTCATCAGCAGGGGCGGAGCTGTGACTACCTCTCAGACAGGATATACAGGCAGGTTGTCAGCAGTAATAGATGTTCCTGTAGTATAAGGTGTGGATCTCATGTCTGATCACATGTCATTATATCAGTGATGTCATCAGCAGGGGGCGGGCTGTGACTACCTCTCAGACAGGATATACAGGCAGGTTGTCAGCAGTAATAGATGTTCCTGTAGTATAAGGTGTGGATCTCATGTCTGATCACATGTCATTATATCAGTGATGTCACCAGCAGGGGGTGGGGCTGTGACTACCTCTCAGACAGGATATACAGGCAGGTTGTCAGCAGTAATAGATGTTCCTGTAGTATAAGGTGTGGATCTCATGTCTGATCACATGTCATTATATCAGTGATGTCATCAGCAGGGGGCGGGGCTGTGACTACTCTCAGACAGGATATACAGGCAGGTTGTCAGCAGTAATAGATGTTCCTGTAGTATAAGGTGTGGATCACATGTCTGATCACATGTCATTATATCAGTGATGTCATCAGCAGGGGGGCGGGCCAGACTACCTCTCAGACAGGATATACAGGCAGGTTGTCAGCAGTAATAGATGTTCCTGTAGTATAAGGTGTGGATCTCATGTCTGATCACATGTCATTATATCAGTGATGTCATCAGCAGGGGGCGGGGCTGTGACTACCTCTCAGACAGGATATACAGGCAGGTTGTCAGCAGTAATAGATGTTCCTGTAGTATAAGGTGTGGATCTCATGTCTGATCACATGTCATTATATCAGTGATGTCATCAGCAGGGGCGGGCTGTGACTACCTCTCAGACAGGATATACAGGCAGGTTGTCAGCAGTAATAGATGTTCCTGTAGTATAAGGTGTGGATCTCATGTCTGATCACATGTCATTATATCAGTGATGTCATCAGCAGGGCGGGGCTGTGACTACCTCTCAGACAGGATATACAGGCAGGTTGTCAGCAGTAATAGATGTTCCTGTAGTATAAGGTGTGGATCTCATGTCTGATCACATGTCATTATATCAGTGATGTCATCAGCAGGGGGCGGGGCTGTGACTACCTCTCAGACAGGATATACAGGCAGGTTGTCAGCAGTAATAGATGTTCCTGTAGTATAAGGTGTGGATCTCATGTCTGATCACATGTCATTATATCAGTGATGTCATCAGCAGGGGGCGGGGCTGTGACTACCTCTCAGACAGGATATACAGGCAGGTTGTCAGCAGTAATAGATGTTCCTGTAGTATAAGGTGTGGATCTCATGTCTGATCACATGTCATTATATCAGTGATGTCATCAGCAGGGGGCGGGGCTGTGACTACCTCCTCAGACAGGATATACAGGCAGGTTGTCAGCAGTAATAGATGTTCCTGTAGTATAAGGTGTGGATCTCATGTCTGATCACATGTCATTATATCAGTGATGTCATCAGCAGGGGGCGGGCTGTGACTACCTCTCAGACAGGATATACAGGCAGGTTGTCAGCAGTAATAGATGTTCCTGTAGTATAAGGTGTGGATCTCATGTCTGATCACATGTCATTATATCAGTGATGTCATCAGCAGGGGCGGGGCTGTGACTACCTCTCAGACAGGATATACAGGCAGGTTGTCAGCAGTAATAGATGTTCCTGTAGTATAAGGTGTGGATCTCATGTCTGATCACATGTCATTATATCAGTGATGTCATCAGCAGGGGCGGGGCTGTGACTACCCCTCAGACAGGATATACAGGCAGGTTGTCAGCAGTAATAGATGTTCCTGTAGTATAAGGTGTGGATCTCATGTCTGATCACATGTCATTATATCAGTGATGTCATCAGCAGGGGCGGGCTGTGACTACCTCTCAGACAGGATATACAGGCAGGTTGTCAGCAGTAATAGATGTTCCTGTAGTATAAGGTGTGGATCTCATGTCTGATCACATGTCATTATATCAGTGATGTCATCAGCAGGGGCGGGCTGTGACTACCCCTCAGACAGGATATACAGGCAGGTTGTCAGCAGTAATAGATGTTCCTGTAGTATAAGGTGTGGATCTCATGTCTGATCACATGTCATTATATCAGTGATGTCATCAGCAGGGGGCGGGCTGTGACTACCCCTCAGACAGGATATACAGGCAGGTTGTCAGCAGTAATAGATGTTCCTGTAGTATAAGGTGTGGATCTCATGTCTGATCACATGTCATTATATCAGTGATGTCATCAGCAGGGGGCGGGCTGTGACTACCTCTCAGACAGGATATACAGGCAGGTTGTCAGCAGTAATAGATGTTCCTGTAGTATAAGGTGTGGATCTCATGTCTGATCACATGTCATTATATCAGTGATGTCATCAGCAGGGGCGGGGCTGTGACTACCCCTCAGACAGGATATACAGGCAGGTTGTCAGCAGTAATAGATGTTCCTGTAGTATAAGGTGTGGATCTCATGTCTGATCACATGTCATTATATCAGTGATGTCATCAGCAGGGGCGGGGCTGTGACTACCTCTCAGACAGGATATACAGGCAGGTTGTCAGCAGTAATAGATGTTCCTGTAGTATAAGGTGTGGATCTCATGTCTGATCACATGTCATTATATCAGTGATGTCATCAGCAGGGGGCGGGCTGTGACTACCTCTCAGACAGGATATACAGGCAGGTTGTCAGCAGTAATAGATGTTCCTGTAGTATAAGGTGTGGATCTCATGTCTGATCACATGTCATTATATCAGTGATGTCATCAGCAGGGGGCGGGGCTGTGACTACCCCTCAGACAGGATATACAGGCAGGTTGTCAGCAGTAATAGATGTTCCTGTAGTATAAGGTGTGGATCTCATGTCTGATCACATGTCATTATATCAGTGATGTCATCAGCAGGGGGCGGGGCTGTGACTACCTCTCAGACAGGATATACAGGCAGGTTGTCAGCAGTAATAGATGTTCCTGTAGTATAAGGTGAGGATCTCATGTCTGATCACATGTCATTATATCAGTGATGTCATCAGCAGAGGGCGGGGCTGTGACAACCTCTCATATAGTGAATTTTTATACGAGACCCCTCCCCCGGCACATTACATAATAAGATGTGATCTCTCTGGACACCGGTTGAAGTTGAAGATTTTAGTCATTGCGCTAAGAACAATGTGTGAAATAGATAAAGCGTAGAAACTTTCCGGATTTCTCATGCGTTTCACGTGTTTCTTTATTCATGGTAATTTTAATTATGTCAGCGGGGGACACGGCTTAGGAGGAAAAAAATGACTACAAATCTGACAAGGAACCCAGCAGCGCAGGAGTATGAGAGAGATATTGAAAATGTAAGTGAGATGAAAACACAATCCTCGTGTAATGTGACTGCGGCCGCCACGGGGGAGGGGGAGTCATCTGCAGCATCTTGATACTGCTGCCTAAGGTAACAGCCTGTATTATAACTCCCAGCAGGATCCAAGAGCAAAGGCCCCCAGAGCCCGAGACAGTCAGCGAGGCAGGAGACCTCACACGACAAGACCATAGAGCGATACTGGACATGGGGGCGCGTGACTGCTCAGCGGGGGAGAAGGGACAGACCAGCAGAATCACAGCCGGAGAGATAGAAATATAATAATTATGTAAAAAGATTTTAAAAAGTCTCAAAATGTCAGATAAATAGAGAATAAAAGTAAATAAAAATGGAACAATAAAAATGAAATAAAATAACAAAAAATAAAAAAATAATAAATAAAAATACATGGAACAGTATGAATAAAACACTGAATATTCAGTAGAATACGGAGTACGGCACACGTAGTGCCCCCCGCTCCTTTATTATGACGCAGACAAACAGAACTAGATGGGAGACTTCAGCAGCCGCTCCTCATCACATTTTTCTTATCGCTGTGTTATGGGATCATTATACCCAGTTTTTCTACATGACACGTGTGTTTCGCTCTCTTCATTGTGGCATCAAAGTCGGCCATGGACCATACGATGAGCGCTATATAGAGAAGAAATAATTCCCTATTTTCCCGTGTTTCCATTACACAATCGTGAGCACACGAGCCTGCGACTACATGAATTTGCGACTACACAAGCCTGTGACTACATGAGCCTGCGACTACACGAGTCTGTGACTACACGAGACTGTGACTACACGAGCCTGTGACTACGAGCCTGTGACTACATGAGCCTGTGACTACACGAGCCTGCGACTACACGAGCCTGCAACTACACGAGCCTGTGACTACGAGACTGTTACTACACGAGCCTGTGACTACACGAGCCTGCGACTACACGAGCCTGCGACTACGAGACTTTGAGTACACGAGCCTGTGACTACACGAGCCTGCGACTACACGAGCCTGTGACTACGAGACTGTGACTACACGAGCCTGTGACTACGAGCCTGTGACTACGAGCCTGTGACAACATGAGCCTGCAACTACACGAGCCTGCGACTACGAGACTGTTACTACACGAGCCTGCGACTACGAGACTGTGACTACACGAGCCTGCGACTACACGAGTCTGTGACTACGAGACTGTTACTACACGAGCCTGCGACTACGAGACTGTGACTACATGAGCCTGCGACTACACGAGCCTGTGACTACGAGACTGCGACTACACGAGCCTGCGACTACATGAATCTGCGACTACACGAGCATGCGACTACATGAGCCTGTGACCACATTAGTCTGCGACCACACGAGTCTGTGACTACATGAATCTGCGACTACACGAGCCTGCGACTACAGGAATCTGTGACCACATTAGTCAGTGACTACATGAGCCTGTGACTACGAGATCGTGACTATATGAGCCTGTGACGACATGAGCCTATGACTACGGGCCTGTGACTACATGAGCCTATGACTACAAGCCTGTGACTACGAGCCTGTGACTACATGAGCCTATGACTACGAGCCTGTGACTACAGCCTGTGACTACATGAGCCTGTGACTACAAGCCTATGACTACGAGCCTGTGACTACATGAGCCTATGACTACAAGCCTATGACTACGGGCCTGTGACTACATGAGCCTATGACTACGTGAGCCTGTGACTACATGAGCCTATAACTACGAGCCTGTGACTACATGAGCCTATAACTACGAGCCTGTGACTACATGAGCCTATAACTACGAGCCTGTGACTACATGAGCTTATGACTACGGGTCTGTGACTACATGAGCCTGTGACTACATGAGACTATGACTACACGAGCCTGCGACTACGAGACTGTGACTACACGAGCCTGCGACTACACGAGCCTGTGACTACGAGACTGCGACTACACGAACCTGCGACTACATGAATCTGCGACTACACGAGCCTGCGACTACACAAGCCTGTGACCACATTAGTCTGCGACTACATGAATCTGCGACTACACGAGACTGCGACTACATGAATCTGTGACCACATTAGTCAGTGACTACATGAGCCTATGACTACGAGCCTGTGACTACATGAGCCTATGACTACAAGCCTATGACTACGAGCCTGTGACTACATGAGCCTATGACTACATGAGCCTATGACTACGAGCCTGTGACTACATGAGCCTATGACTACAAGCCTATGACTACGAGCCTGTGACTACATGAGCCTATGACTACAGGCCTGTGACTACATGAGCCTATGACTACGGGCCTGTGACTACATGAGCCTATGACTACATGAGCCTATGACTATATGAGCCTATGACTACGAGCCTGTTACTACATGGGCCTATGACTACGGGCCTGTGACTACAAGCCTATGACTACAAGCCTGTGACTACATGAGCCTATGACTACGGGCCTGTGACTACATGAGCTGTGACTACATGAGCTGTGACTACATGAGCCTATGACTACGGGCCTGTTACTACATGACAGGGCTCCAGACAAAAAAAAATATCAAGGAGCCATTGGCTCCTAACCTGAAAAATCTAGGAGCCAAATGAAATTTTTAGTCGCCAAATTTAAAATACATATAATGAGATTTTCTAAGCCACACCCACGCAGTTAAAGGGTTTCTGTAGTCATTTCCATGACCTGTCAGACTAGCCAGATTCGCATTGGTAATTCGTGTGCTCTCTGCATCCGTATGTCCATTTCACACCCCCCAAAAAAGATAGAACATGTCCTATTCTTGTCCGCACTACGAACAAGGATAGGACTGTTCTATGATGAGCCGGACGTTCCATAAAACGCAGAACGCACATGCCATTATCCATGTTTTGCAGATCACCAATTTACGGACTGTAAAAATCCAACAGTCGTGGTGCATGAGCCCTTACAAAGGGTGACATTTGCAACATAAATTGATGTGATGTAGATTTTCTTGTGGAAAGTGTCTGCAGAGAGTGAATGAGATTTCTTAAAGGTTAAATATACGCTCCTAAAATCCCTAAAATGTATTTTCGCAATGTCCTGCAGGAAGACTGTTGCGCTTATTACAGGAACAGGCCCCAGTGTCGGCTCCTGCCTGTGCCCACTCCATAAAGCCTGGCACAGCACTTTAGCTCAGGGTCTTTTGTACTGACAGGTTATGCAGAGATTTAAGAATAAGCAATTTTTGGCATCTGGGTTTGTTTTTTTTATTACACATTGGCCAAGATTTACTAATCCTGTAGATGGTGACTCAGACCTGCACCAGATCTATCACAGAGGTCAGGCTGGAAGATAAAACTGGTGCAGGGACAGACCATTAAGGATCCATTCACATGTACGCAAGTGTATTATGGATCCGCAAAACACGGATACCGGTTGTGCAGCTAGCATTTTGTGGCCCGCACATGGCCGGCCCTCCGATAGAAATGCCTATTTTTGTCTCCGATTAGTGACAAGAATAGGACATGCTCTACCTTTTTGCAGGGTTGCGGAATGGAGCAACAGATGCGGACAGTACACGGTGCACCTTTGCAGGCCCATTCAAATGAAGGGGTCCGTCCGCTGTGCAGAATTGTGGGACAGATGCAGACCCAGAACTACGGACGGTGAGCGGACCCTTACTCTGACTCTGTACCAGCTACTGATTGGCTAATTTTGAGTCAGAATTTTATGCCAGAACTGTGGCACAATGTTGGCACTAAGTGGTGCATCTAGGGCTCTATCCATTTCCGCTTCCCTAGGTGTAGAAGACCTAGATGCGCCACTTTTTAGACAGATCTTTGGCGCAGATACATTAGAAAATATGGGCCAGTGTGTCTTCCTCCTAAACTGAAAAAAAAAAAAATTCCAATAAAAACACAGAAGTGCAGAAAACCACCAAATACCCACATGTGAAATCATCCTCAGGCACAGATTGTGCACCAAAAAGCCACCAGCAGCAGCATCTGCCTCCCACTGTTTTCAATGGGAGACGGCATGTAACGTGGCCACGGCTTATAGCGGCTAAACCACAAAGGGGTCTGCAGATTGAAACTGAAAACCGCACCATGTGAACCAGCCCTAAAGCAGATTTTTTTGACTGGCTGGGACTGACGATAGATTCTGCCACTCTCTGAAATGGGACCGATAATAGAGAATGAAGTGAAGATTTGTGCAGGTCCTTTTAAGAGTAAAACACTAACATTGTAAGCAATATCCCCAGCACCCGTGGTACTACAAATACCATAGAGCCAGCCTAGCTAATCATATGTGGAATCTGACTGTACAACCCCCACTAGTTGGCCGGGGCAGAACATGTTGCTGTGACCACCCAGGCTCCCTCACCTTCACACAAGCGCTCCTCATACATAGTGACCGGATACTGCATACCATTAGCGCTGTCCATCAAAACGCCCGCGATACTAAGCCCCGCCCACCGAGCATAAGCCCCGCCCATCCATCGGCAACAGCCTATCACAATGCTGGAGTGCCAGATTAGCCAATCAGTGAGCAGAATCCAAAGTCTTTTGCCTGCATGGGACCAGACATCTGATTGGAGGATGAGGTTTCTTGCTATTCCGGCTGGGCTGACAATGGTGATTCGATGTGTGAAGCGCAATGTTTGAAAGAGCAGTGGAGTGTCTAGGCGCAAATGGCGACAAGACTACAAAGTCTTGTCGCCATTGTGCAATTCTAAGTCGCATTGGCGACCATTTTAGTCGCCATCTGGAGCCCTGCATGAGCCTATGACTACATGAGCCTATGACTACGAGCCTGTTACTACATGGGCCTGTGACTACATGAGCCTATGACTACGGGCCGGTGACTACATGAGCCTATGACTACGGGCCTGTTACTACATGAGCCTATGACTACATGAGCCTATGACTACGGGCCTGTTACTACATGGGCCTGTGACTACATGAGCCTATGACTACGGGCCTGTGACTACATGAGCTTGTGACTACATGAGCTGTGACTACATAAGCCTATGACTACGGGCCGGTGACTACATGAGCCTATGACTACATGAGCCTATGACTACGGGCCTGTGACTACATGAGCCTGTGACTACATGAGCCTATGACTACATGAGCCTGTGACTACATGAGCCTATGACTACGGGCCGGTGACTACATGAGCCTATGACTACGGGCCGGTGACTACATGAGCCTATGACTACGGGCCTGTGACTACACGAGCCTATGACTACTGGGCCTATGACTACATGAGCCTGCGACCACATTAGTCTGTGATTACGCATTTCCTCACACTTCTACATAAACTTCTCACACTGAGACGTGTGAACATCTCTCTGCTCCATGGGGTGACAATAGCTTGAAAATCAAAAATGTGCAAAAAGGTCTAGAATAAGTCTCATCGTTGCCCTAAATGAAGAGACTCCATCAACTCCCATCTGACAAGGGAAACCATCATCACCTCAAGATAAATGATAGCAGCACAAACTAATCAATAGTAACAATACTGAAAACTATGACAAGGATTATTTTCTGCAAAATTCCCAGAAAGAAAGAGATTTGTGTATTTCTGGCATTTGTGCTCATTAGTATTAGGCAGTCGTACGATGTAATGCCGGCCTCGATAACGTCTGCTGATTGTCCTGCACAGATCTCAGAGGCTGCTGTGGGATCTGTCGGGATCTACTATGTGTCTGTATCTCCTCCATAAGGAAGTACCGAACAAACATTCCCCAGCCCCCCCCCCCAGCAACGCACCAAGTTATAACATTCCCTTACCCTGGGTTCAGACCTGAGCGTTCTTAAAACGCGCTGCTTTACGCTGTTTTTGTCGCGCGTATTTCAGCGCTGCTTTGCAAATATGAAACTACTGTGGTGTCAATCACAAAACGCGACAAACGCCCCAAAAAAGCTCAAGTACTTGTTTATTGTCATGCTTTTACAGCTGCTCAAACGCGCTGTAAAACGCTCAAGTGAGAACCAGGGCCATAGGAAAGCATTGGTTTTCATAAGTTGAGCGCTTTACAGCGCGTTTGAACGCGCTGTAAAACGCTCAGGTGTGAATTTAGGGTTAACAGTGATTTAATCTGGGGTTCCGTGGTCAGCACAACCCGTACGTGGAGTTTCTATGGTCTTCCCATGTTTTTGTTAATTCAGTTTTATTTTCTTATTTTATATTATTTTTCTATTATATATTATTACGGTATTTATTATTATGTATTATTTTCTATCATTTATAAACTATTATTATTATTTACTATTGGTTAGAATTATATCATTTTTTTTATCATAACTTGTTATTATTTTCCATAATTTATTACTTCACTACTTTTTCACATTTACAATGACTTATTATTTAGTATTATGTATTATTTATTATTTTTATCATTTACTACTTATTATTATGTATACATTTCTATTATTGATTACTTATTTACTATTATTTATTACCTAATATGACTTATTATATACAATTAGTATCATTTATGATTAGTGATTACCATTTTTCTTATTATTACTAATTATTATTTACTTTCATTCAGTAATTTAGTATGACTTATTTATTATTAACCACAATGTATGACTTATCATTTATTACATTGTTTCCAATCAATTATTATTATTCATTATATTTATACTAGTTTTTTTTACAATTTTTTTATATTATTATTGTTTTATAGAAAGTAAATGGAGAACATTTTTCTAACAAATATTTCAGGAAATCACAATTTCCTAAAAACCCCTGACTTTGTCTATTTTTCCTCCTCTTTCAGTCAGACGGGAGATTGTGCGGCTTGCCTTATTATCCCCTCATTATGTGTCTTTAAATCTGAAGGGAAGTTGGGCCGCGATCACTTATCTCCTGTTTTATTCGCTGCTCCCAGAAGCCGTAATCAAACCATTTGTCTACACTGTGACACTGAGCAGCGCGAGGAATCGGAGCGTCACTTCTTATATCTTCCTGTCATTTTTCTTTTTTATTCTAAATCAAAAACTACTCACAGGTTGAGAATCATCTGCGCCTGAAGTAAAAGGAATCTATTACCCTGAGTGCGGAGCGGAGGTTGGGAGTTCTCATTCAGGAACCCGACAAATACACTGTGCAGAAAATGAATGTTGAGACAACATCAAGTCCTACAACCCAAGCGCGTCTGTAAGGGAGATAGGGCGAGTTTATAAATCAGGCTGATTGACTGAGGCTCTAAGAGAGCGAACCCTTTAATTCCATCAGAGATATGAAGGCTGACAGAATAAAGTTACTTTTCAAGCCCGGAGCAGATTATAAAAGCCAAAATCCTCAAAGTCAAATATAGAATACAATTCAAAATTTCCCGTAAAAATAAAGCGTCCGGATCTGATTTCAATAGGAGGGGGGGGGGGGCACATATTGATCTAATTTTAAAATTAGTCCTGTGTCCCAAATAACGATGATTAATGATCCTGTCATGCTGCATCAATGGCCGGCGTGAGGCATAATTCTTTTAAGGAGAAGTAAGAACATTTCTGAAACTCAGATGAACAGTTTTATTCTATTAAGCAAAAATGTGATGGGAGAAAGTTTTACCTAAATGTGGAGTGACAGGAGCAGAGAGAGGAATCCAAGAAAAGGGGGCAGGGCGCCATGCAGAGGGGCACAGGAAGCCAGGACCAGAGAGAGGAATCCAAGAAAAGGGGGCAGGGCGCCATGCAGAGGGCACAGGATGCCAGGACCAGAGAGAGGAATCCAAGAAAAGGGGGCAGGGCGCCATGCAGAGGGGCACAGGAAGCCAGGACCAGAGAGAGGAATCCAAGAAAAGGGGGCAGGGCGCCATGCAGAGGGGCACAGGAAGCCAGGAGCAGAGAGAGGAATCCAAGAAAAGGGGGCAGGGCGCCATGCAGAGGGGCACAGGATGCCAGGACCAGAGAGAGGAATCCAAGAAAAGGGGGCAGGGCGCCATGCAGAGGGGCACAGGAAGCCAGGACCAGAGAGAGGAATCCAAGAAAAGGGGGCAGGGCGCCACGCAGAGGGGCACAGGATGCCAGGACCAGAGAGAGGAATCCAAGAAAAGGGGGCAGGGCGCCATGCAGAGGGCACAGGATGACAGGAGCAGAGAGAGGAATCCAAGAAAAGGGGGCAGGGTGCCATGCAGAGGGGCACAGGAAGCCAGGACCAGAGAGAGGAATCCAAGAAAAGGGGGCAGGGCGCCACGCAGAGGGGCACAGGAAGCCAGGAGCAGAGAGAGGAATCCAAGAAAAGGGGGCAGGGTGCCACGCAGAGGGGCACAGGACGCCAGGACCAGAGAGAGGAATCCAAGAAAAGGGGGCAGGGCGCCACGCAGAGGGGAACAGGAAGCCAGGACCAGAGAGAGGAATCCAAGAAAAGGGGGCAGGGCACCACGCAGAGGGGCACAGGATGCCAGGACCAGAGAGAGGAATCCAAGAAAAGGGGGCAGGGCGCCACGCAGAGGGGCACAGGATGCCAGGAGCGGAGAGAGGAATCCAAGAAAGGGGGCAGGGTGCCACGCAGAGGGGCACAGGAAGCTAGGACCAGAGAGAGGAATCCAAGAAAGGGGCAGGTGCACGGAGAGGGCACAGGAGCCAGGAGCAGAGAGAGGAATCCAAGAAGGGGGCAGGTGCCACGCAGAGGGACACAGGAAGCCAGGACCAGGGAGAGGAATCCAAGAAAAGGGGCAGGGCGCCACGCAGAGGGGCACAGGATGCCAGGACCAGAGAGAGGAATCCAAGAAAAGGGGGCAGGGCGCCACGCAGAGGGGCACAGGATGCCAGGAGCGGAGAGAGGAATCCAAGAAAAGGGGGCAGGGTGCCACGCAGAGGGGCACAGGAAGCCAGGACCAGAGAGAGGAATCCAAGAAAAGGGGGCAGGGTGCCACGCAGAGGGCACAGGATGCCAGGAGCAGAGAGAGGAATCCAAGAAAAGGGGGCAGGGTGCCACGCAGAGGGGCACAGGAAGCCAGGAGCAGGGAGAGGAATCCAAGAAAAGGGGCAGGGTGCCACGCAGAGGGGCACAGGAAGCCGGGACCAGAGAGAGGAATCCAAGAAAAGGGGGCAGGGTGCCACGCAGAGGGGCACAGGAAGCCGGGACCAGAGAGAGGAATCCAAGAAAAGGGGGCAGGGTGCCATGCAGAGGGGCACAGGAAGCCAGGACCAGAAAGAGGAATCCAAGAAAAGGGGGCAGGGCGCCACGCAGAGGGGCACAGGAAGCCGGGACCAGAGAGAGGAATCCAAGAAAAGGAGGCAGGGTGCCATGCAGAGGGGCACAGGAAGCCAGGAGCAGAGAGAGGAATCCAAGGAAAGGGGGCAGGGTGCCATGCAGAGGGCACAGGAAGCCAGGACCAGAGAGAGGAATCCAAGAGAAGGGGCAAGGTGCCACGCAGAGGGGCACAGGAAGCCAGGACTAGAGAGAGGAATCCAAGAGAAGGGGGAAGGTGCCACGCAGAGGGCACAGGATGACAGGAGCAGAGAGAGGAATCCAAGAAAAGGGGGCAGGGCGCCACGCAGAGGGGCACAGGAAGCCAGGACCAGAGAGAGAAATCCAAAAAAAGGGGGCAGGGCGCCATGCAGAGGGGCACAGAATGCCAGGACCAGAGAGAGAAATCCAAGAAAAGGGGGCAGGGCGCCATGCAGAGGGGCACAGAATGCCAGGACCAGAGAGAGGAATCGAAGAGAAGGGGGAAGGTGCCATGCAGAGGGGCACAGGATGCAAGGAATAGAGAGAGGAATCCAAGAAAAGGGGGCAGGTGCCATGCAGAGGGGCACAGGATGTCAGGACCAGAGAGAGAAATCCAAGAAAAGGGGGCATGATTCCACGCAGAGGGGCACAGGATGCCAGGACCAGACAGAGGAATCCAAGAAAAGGGGGCAGGGCGCCATGCAGAGGGCACAGGATGCCAGGACCAGAGAGAGGAATCAAAGAAAATGAGGCAAGGTGCCATGCAGAGGGGCACAGGATGCCAGGACCAGAGAGAGGAATTCAAGAAAAGGGGGCAGGGTGCCACACAGAGGGGCACAGGATGCCAGGACCAGAGAGAGTAATCCAAGAAAAGCAGGCAAGGTGCCATACAGAGGGGCACAGGATGCCAGGACCAGACAGGGGGGAATCCAAAAAAAGAGGGCAGCGTGCCATGCAGAGGGGCACAGGACGCCAGGACCAGAGAGAGAAATACAGGAAGAGGGGGCAGGGTGCCATGCAGAGGGATACAGTATGCCAGGACTAGAGAGGGAGGAAGCCAAAAAAAGAGGGCAGGATGCCAAGACAAAAAAGGAAAGAAGGTCAGGAAGAGCGGGCAGAGTTCTATGAACAGGAACACAAGATGCAAGGACCAGAGAGACAGAAGAGTGCCATGAAGAAAGGGCTGGGCTCCATGAGAAGATGCCAGGAAGTGATGGGAAGCCAAAAAGAAGCTGCAGTATGCTATTAAAATGGCACAGGATGTCAGGAGAGAGGAGTAGAAAAAAGGGCACATGATTAAATGAGGGGCACAGCGCCATGAAGAAGGACACATAATCCCAGGGCCAGAGAGAGAGGACTCTGAGAAGAGAAGGGCACAGGATGCTAGGATATGAAAAACAGGAGGCCAGGAAGAGGGGATATATAGTACGATGAGAGGGAGGGGAAAATAAGAGTAAGAGTGGGGCAAGAATCAAAGAACAGGAGGACTGAACGTCAGGACAAGGGAGATTACAGAGGACGGATGACCTAAAGAAGGAGGCAGGATGACCTAAAGAAGGAGGCAGGATGACCTAAAGAAGGAGGCAGGATGATCTAAAGAAAGAGGCAGGATGACCTAAAGAAGGAAGCAGGGTGACCTAAAGAAGGAGGCAGGATGACCTAAAGAAGGAGGCAGGATGATCTAAAGAAGGAGGCAGGGTGATCTAAAGAAGAAGGAAGGATGATCTAAAGAAAGAGGCAGGATGACCTAAAGAAGGAGGCAGGATGACCTAAAAAAGGAGGCAGGATGACCTAAAAAAGGAGGCAGGATGATCTAAAGAAAGAGGCAGGATGACCTAAAGAAGGAAGCAGGGTGACCTAAAGAAGGAGGCAGGGTGACCTAAAGAAGGAGGCAGGGTGATCTAAAGAAGGAGGCAGGGTGACCTAAAGAAGGAGGCAGGGTGATCTAAAGAAGAAGGAAGGATGATCTAAAGAAAGAGGCAGAATGATCTAAAGAAGGAGGCAGGGAGATCTAAAGAAGGAGGCAGGATGATATAAAGAAGGAGGCAGGACGACCTAAGAAGGAAGCAGGATGATCTAAAGAAAGAGGCAGGATGATCTATAGAAAGAGGCAGCATGATCTAAAGAAGGAGGCAGGATGATCTAAAAAAGGAGACAGGATGATCTAAAGAAGGAGGCAGGATGACCTAAAGAAGGAGGCAGAATGATCTAAAGAAGGAGGCAGGAAGACCTAAAGAAGGAGGCAGGATGAGCTAAAGAAGGAGGCAGGATGACCTAAAGAAGGAGGCAGGATGATCTAAAGAAAGAGGCAGAATGATCTAAAGAAGGAGGCAGGATGATTTAAAGAAAGAGGTAGAATGATCTAAAGAAGGAGGCAGGATGACCTAAAGAAGGAGGCAGGGTGATCTAAAGAAGGAGGCAGGGTGATCTAAAGAAGAAGGAAGCAGGATGATCTAAAGAAGGAGGCAGGATGACCTAAAGAAGGAGGCAGGATGACCTAAAGAAGCAGGCAGGATGATCTAAAGAATGAGGCAGGATGATCTAAAGAAGGAGGCAGGATGATCTAAAGAAGGAGGCAGGATGATATAAAGAAGGAGGCAGAATGATCTAAAGAAGGAGGCAGAATGATCTAAAGAAGGAGGCAGGATGATCTAAAGAAGGAGGCAGGATGATCTAAAGAAGGAGGCAGGATGATATAAAGAAGGAGGCAGGATGATCTAAAGAAGGAGGCAGGATGACCTAAAGAACAAAACAGGATGATCTAAAGAAGAAGACAGAGTGATGAAAAGAAGGAGGCGGGATGACCTTTAGAAGGAGGCAGGATGACCTAAAGAAAGAGGCAGAATGATCTAAAAAGAAGGCAGGATTATCTAAAGAAAGAGGCAGAATGATCTAAAGAAGAAGGCAGGATGATGTAAAGAAGAAGGCAGGATGATCTAAAGAAGAAGGCAGGATGATCTAAAGAAAGAGGCAGAATGATCTAAAGAAGGAGACAGGGTGATCTAAAGAAAGAGGCAGGATGATCTAAAGAAGAAGGGAGGGTGATCTAAAGAAGAAGGGAGGGTGATCTAAAGAAGGGGGCAGGATGTTCTAAAGAAAGAGGCAGGATGACCTAAAGAAGGAGGCAGGATGATCTAAAGAAGGAGGCAGGATGACCTAAAGAAGGAGGCTGGATGACCTAAAGAAGGAGGCAGGATGATCTAAAGAAGGAGGCAGGATGATCTAAAGAAGGAGGCAGGATGACCTAAAGAATGAGGCAGGATGAGCTAAAGAAGGAGGCAGTATGACCTAAAGAAGGAGGCAGGATGACCTAAAGAAGGAAGCAGGATGATCTAAAGAAGGAAGCAGGATGACCTAAAGAAGGAGGCAGGATGACCTAAAGAAGGAGGCAGGATGACCTAAAGAAGGAGGCAGGATGACCTAAAGAAGGAGGCAGGATGACCTAAAGAAGGAGGCAGGATGATCTAAAGAAGGAAGCAGGATGACCTAAAGAAGGAGGCAGGATGACCTAAAGAAGGAGGCAGGATGACCTAAAGAAGGAGGCAGGATGACCTAAAGAAGGAGGCAGGATGACCTAAAGAAGGAGGCAGGATGACCTAAAGAAGGAGGCAGGATGACCTAAACAGGGAGGCAGGATGACCTAAAGAAGGCATGTACTGTATTATATCTGGGCACAGAACTTATTACATGGCTGATCCATGGCGCGGTCTGGTGATGCGCAGGTCTTGATGTCGGCCCCATTGGCACTATGGCAGCACATGTTATATAGATTTATGATTACTGTATTTATGAATGAACGTCCCTCCAAATCCTCCTTCTAGTTACATTTCTATTAGCCATATCTTTTCTTAGAAATCTTAGTGATGCCTAATATTCCCGCCAGCCTCCGTGGAGTCCGCCACGCGGTGTTCCATGGCTCCTAATTGGTAAATCTTCCTGGTCATGCAGAGAGATACAGTGAGATCTGCCTGATTTATCAGCTTTAGTGTTATATATGGTGATAGTGTGGGGGAGGAGGTGTGTCCTCTGTACCTAGGGGCGTCTCCATTGTATTTTAGGGCAGATCTCCGCCTCTTGGATTTGTCTCAGCCTCCTCTTGCTCCTTCGCCAGAGTCTCTGATGTAAAATGCGTCGTGTATTCACAGATGCACAGTAAATAACAGTCTTCAGCGCGGTCGCTGATTAGGGGGAGTTCCCGGGCGCCATTGTGATTACTATTTACATGGCGCCGGCTCTTCTGCGCTGATGATTCTCACAAAGAGACGCGTGCACCGGCAATGAGGTATTACAGCTCAGAATCAACCCAAGGAGAAGTGCGACCCCGCAGCGGTGGAACGCTCCTCATTTACACACAAGCGTCTCCTGTCATATAATATTCTGCGCATAAAGCGTCGGATTCGGCTTCTGGTAGATTAATGGCGACGTCATTCACGTCTGATGCTGGATCTGTGGTATTAAGTTATTATAATGTTATTACAGGTGGAAACTGTCAGCAAGTATAAACGTCAGCAGAATATGTTTACTCCTAAGGCACAAATAACGTCCTGGAGATCCAGGCCCCGAAGCCGCCATTTCAGAATTATCTCCTACAGATGATGGGTCACCCACTGCCCGGACAGGGGCTATCACACAGCTTCCCATACACATGGATCAGTCTTCACTGCAGTTTTGGCATTATGTTCCATCAGGTGGCTTTATGAAGAATGTCCTTATCAAAGGAACTGATGGAGCTATAGCTTCAACATTATTATCCAACTGGGTGGAGTTAAGTATTATCATATAAATGGGTGAATGAAGTATGGCATCTATATAATGACGGAACTGGGTGGAGCTATGGGTTTTATCACAGGATTGGGCGGGGCTGTGGGTTACATATTATAGGACTGGGCGGAGCTGTTGGTTATATATTATAGGACTGGGTGGAGCTGTGGGTATATATTACATCTCTGGGTGGAGCTGTGGGTTATATATTATATGTCTGGGTGGAGCTCTGGGTTATATATTGTATGTCTGGGTGGAGCTCTGGGTTATATATAATATGTCTGGGTGGAGCTGTGGGTTACATATTATATGTCTGGTTGAAGCTGTGGGTATATATTACATGTCTGGGTGGAGCTGTGGGTTATATATTATATATCTGGTTGAAGCTATGGGTATATATTACATGTTTGGGTGGAGCTGTGGGTTATATATTATATATCTGGTTGAAACTATGGGTATATATTACATGTTTTGGTGGAGCTGTGGGTTATATATTATATGTCTGGGTGGAGCTCTGGGTTATATATTGTATGTCTGGGTGGAGCTCTGGGTTATATATAATATGTCTGGGTGGAGCTGTGGGTTATATATTATATGTCTGGTTGAAGCTGTGGGTATATATTAGATGTCTGGGTGGAGCTGTGGGAATATATTGCATGTCTGGGTGGAGCTGTGGGTTATATATTGTATGTCTGGGTGGAGCTGTGGGTTATATATTACATGGCTGGGTGGAGCTGTGGGTTATATATGTCTGGGTGGAGCTGTGGTGATATATTACATGTCTGGGTGGAGCTGTGGGTATATATTACATGTCTGGGTGGAGCTGTGGGATATATATGTCTGGGTGGAGCTGTGTGGGTATATATTACATGTCTGGGTGGAGCTGTGGGTATATATTACATGGCTGGGTGGAGCTGTGGGTATATATTACATGTCTGGGTGGCGCTGTGGGAACATATTACATGTCTGGGTGGAGCTGTGGGTATATATTACATGTCTGGGTGGAGCTGTAGGTATATATTATATGTCTGGGTGGAGCTGTGGGTATATATTACATGTCTGGGTGGAGCTGTGGGTATATATTACATGTCTGTGTGGAGCTGTGGGTATATATTACATGTCTGGGTGGCGCTGTGGGTTATATATTATATGTCTGGTTGAAGCTATGGGTATATATTACATGTTTGGGTGGAGCTGTGGGTTATATATTATATGTCTGGGTGGAGCTCTGGGTTATATATTGTATGTCTGGGTGGAGCTCTGGGTTATATATAATATGTCTGGTTGAAGCTGTCGGAATATATTAGATGTCTGGGTGGAGCTGTGGGAATATATTGCATGTCTGGGTGGAGCTGTGGGTTATATATTGTATGTCTGGGTGGAGCTGTGGGTTATATATTACATGGCTGGGTGGAGCTGTGGGTATATATTACATGTCTGGGTGGAGCTGTGGGTATATATTACATGTCTGGGTGGAAATGTGGGTATATATTACATGTCTGGGTGGAGCTGTAGGTATATATTACATGTCTGGGTGGAGCTGTAGGTATATATTACATGTCTGGGTGGAGCTGTGGTTATATATTACATGTCTGGGTGGAGCTGTGGGTATCTATTACATGTCTGGGTGGAGCTGTGGGTTATATATTATATATCTGGTTGAAGCTATGGGTATATATTACATGTTTGGGTGGAGCTGTGGGTTATATATTATATATCTGGTTGAAACTATGGGTATATATTACATGTTTGGGTGGAGCTGTGGGTTATATATTATATGTCTGGGTGGAGCTCTGGGTTATATATTGTATGTCTGGGTGGAGCTGTGGGTTATATATTATATGTCTGGTTGAAGCTGTGGGTATATATTAGATGTCTGGGTGGAGCTGTGGGAATATATTGCATGTCTGGGTGGAGCTGTGGGTTATATATTGTATGTCTGGGTGGAGCTGTGGGTTATATATTACATGGCTGGGTGGAGCTGTGGGTTATATATGTCTGGGTGGAGCTGTGGTGATATATTACATGTCTGGGTGGAGCTGTGGGTATATATTACATGTCTGGGTGGAGCTGTGGGATATATATGTCTGGGTGGAGCTGTGTGGGTATATATTACATGTCTGGGTGGAGCTGTGGGTATATATTACATGGCTGGGTGGAGCTGTGGGTATATATTACATGTCTGGGTGGCGCTGTGGGAATATATTACATGTCTGGGTGGAGCTGTGGGTATATATTACATGTCTGGGTGGAGCTGTGGGTATATATTGCATGTCTGGGTGGA
Source organism: Bufotes viridis (assembly GCA_033119425.1). Lineage (NCBI taxonomy): Eukaryota > Metazoa > Chordata > Amphibia > Anura > Bufonidae > Bufotes > Bufotes viridis. The sequence goes on from CM065597.1 coordinate 4,464,671, forward strand.
GCTGTGGGTTATATATTGTATGTCTGGGTGGAGCTGTGGGTTATATATTACATGGCTGGGTGGCGCTGTGGGAATATATTACATGTCTGGGTGGAGCTGTGGTGATATATTACATGTCTGGGTGGAGCTGTGGGTATATATTACATGTCTGGGTGGAGCTGTGGGATATATATGTCTGGGTGGAGCTGTGGTGATATATTACATGTCTGGGTGGAGCTGTGGGTATATATTACATGTCTGGGTGGCGCTGTGGGTTATATATTATATGTCTGGTTGAAGCTATGGGTATATATTACATGTTTGGGTGGAGCTGTGGGTTATATATTATATGTCTGGGTGGAGCTCTGGGTTATATATTGTATGTCTGGGTGGAGCTCTGGGTTATATATAATATGTCTGGGTGGAGCTGTGGGTTATATATTATATGTCTGGTTGAAGCTGTCGGAATATATTAGATGTCTGGGTGGAGCTGTGGGAATATATTGCATGTCTGGGTGGAGCTGTGGGTTATATATTGTATGTCTGGGTGGAGCTGTGGGTTATATATTACATGGCTGGGTGGAGCTGTGGGTTATATATGTCTGGGTGGAGCTGTGGTGATATATTACATGTCTGGGTGGAGCTGTGGGTATATATTACATGTCTGGGTGGAGCTGTGGGATATATATGTCTGGGTGGAGCTGTGTGGGTATATATTACATGTCTGGGTGGAGCTGTGTGGGCATATATTACATGTCTGGGTGGAGCTGTGGGTATATATTACATGTCTGGGTGGAGCTGTGGGAATATATTACATGTCTGGGTGGAGCTGTAGGTATATATTACATGTCTGGGTGGAGCTGTGGGTATATAGTACATGTCTGGGTGGAGCTGTAGGTATATAGTACATGTCTGGGTGGAGCTGTAGGTATATATTACATGTCTGGGTGGAGCTGTGGGTATATATTACATGTCTGGGTGGAGCTGTAGGTATATATTACATGTCTGGGTGGAGCTGTGGTTATATATTACATGTCTGGGTGGAGCTGTGGGTATCTATTACATGTCTGTGTGGAGCTGTGGGTATATATTACATGTGTGGGTGGAGCTGTGGGTATATGTTACATGTCTGGGTGGAGCTGTGGGTATATATTACATGTCTGGGTGGAGCTGTGGGTTATATATTACATGTCTGGGTGGAGCTGTGGGTATATATTACATGTCTGGGTGGAGCTGTGGGTATATATTACATGTCTGGGTGGAGCTGTGGGTGTATATTACATGTCTGGGTGGAGCTGTGGGTATATATTACATGTCTGGGTGGAGCTGTGGGTATATATTACATGTCTGGGTGGAGCTGTGGGTATATATTACATGTCTGGGTGGAGCTGTGGGTATATATTACATGTCTGTGTGGAGCTGTGGGTATATATTATATGTCTGGGTGGAGCTGTGGGTATATATTATATGTCTGGGTGGAGCTGTGGGTATATATTATATGTCTGGGTGGAGCTGTGGGTATATATTACATGTCTGGGTGGAGCTGTGGGTATATATTACATGTCTGGGTGGAGCTGTGGGTATATATTACATGTCTGTGTGGAGCTGTGGGTATATATTATATGTCTGGGTGGAGCTGTGGGTATATATTGTATGTCTGGGTGGAGCTGTGGGTATATATTATATGTCTGGGTGGAGCTGTAGGTATATATTACATGTCTGGGTGGCGCTGTGGGTATATATTACATGTCTGGGTGGAGCTGTGGGTATATATTACATGTCTGGGTGGAGCTGTGGGTATATATTATATGTCTGGGTGGAGCTGTGGGTATATATTACATGTCTGGGTGGAGCTGTGGGTATATATTACATGTCTGGGTGGAGCTGTAGGTATATATTACATGTCTGGGTGGAGCTGTGGGAATATATTACATGTCCGGGAAGGGCTATCCCTCGGAGTAGTTTGCACTGGGGGGTGCTCCGGTACTATAGGCCGGGAGTGTACAGCACTTAGACCGTCGCTCCACCGAGGCCGTGCAGTCTGTATACCTGTACCCGCACACACTGAGAGCGCGGAGCGGGATTCAGACCCCTCCAAATGATCGAATACCAGGGAGGTCGGCATTGTTGCTCCTGCGTGGACAGTAAAGAGTTAATTTGCAGCACATTGTGATGGAGGAGCCGAGCGACTGTCACCCTCTCATTTCAGAGTCTGACACTGAGCTTGTCAAAAGGGACAGCTGTTAACGTGAATTACTGTTGACAAGTAGAGAGACTCCCTCTTACCAGATGCGGGGGGACATCTGCGCAAGGAGGCGAAGACCGGGGCTGTCTGCAACGCGCTTCTGTTCTGCTGCGACGGGAGGAAAACCTGAATATCAAAACGGCAAAGAGATAAACAGTAACTGATACAAAGTATAACGATGCAAATACTAAATGAAGGCACAAATACAATCAAGAAAAAACCATCAACAGACTAAAAAGATGGATTACCAACTCCGCAAAATGACCGTCTCCACGTACGGAACTTCCTTATATTGTCATGTTTTTGCTCTTTCCATTTGCGGCTGAATTGTTTGTCTACAAATATCAGGAGGCCTTAAGGTCCCTCTTCAGCGTCCGTCCACAAGGCTGGAAAACCCCAAAAATCAGAAAAATATCCCAATATCTGACCAAAAATATCCCCAAAATCTGGTGTTTTACAGAAGCCGCATCAGATCACCAGTGATAAATATTCAATGAACAGAGGACTGAGCTCCGACAGGGTCCAGGGTACAGGGCCGGGTGCCGGACAGCGGCAGGGATCGGGGCCTCGGAGGTTTGTAACCGTCCAGCCAGAGATCCGGCCGCATTCCTGCAAATATGAAAACTGAGACAAGAAAGTAACACGGTAACGGAAAGTAACACGGTAACGGAAAGTAACACGGTAACGGAATGTAACACGGTAACGGAAAGTAACACGGTAACGGAATGTAACACGGTAACGGAATGTAACACGGTAACGGAATGTAACTATTGTAAACGGAAAGTAACACGGTAACGGAATGTAACGGGGTAACGGAAAGTACAACGGTAACGGAAAGTAACACGGTAACGGAAAGTAACACGGTAACAGAATGTAACGGGGTAACGGAAAGTAACACGGTAACAGAATGTAACGGGGTAACGGAAATTACAACGGTAATGGAATGTAACACGGTAATGGAAATTACAACGGTAACGGAAAGTACAACAGTAACGGAAAGTACAACAGTAACAGAAAGTAACACGGTAACGGAATGTAACAGGGTAACGGAATGTAACACGGTAATGGAAATGTAACACGGTAATGGAAAGTAACACGGTAACGGAAAGTAACACGGTAACGGAAGTAACACGGTAACGGAAAGTAACACGGTAACGGAAAGTAACACGGTAACGGAATGTAACAGGGTAATGGAAAGTAACACGGTAACGGAAGTAACACGGTAACAAAATGCCAACATGGTAACAGAAAGTGACACCGTAAAAGGAATGTAACATTGTAAACGGAAAGTAACACGGTAACGGAATGTAACACGGTAACAAAATGCTAATATGGTAACAGAAAGTGACACCGTAAACGGAATGTAACACAGTAACGGAATTGACCACAGTAACGGATTGTAACACAGTGACAGAATGCAACATTGTAAACGGAATGTATCAGGGTAACAGAAAGTAACATGGTAACGGAATGTAACAGGGTAACGGAAAGTAACATGGTAACGGAAAGTAACACGGTAACGGAATGTAACACGGTAACGGAAAGTAACACGGTAACGGAATGTAACGAGGTAACGGAATGTAACACTGTGACGGAATGTAACTATTGTAAACGGAAAGTAACACTGGAGAGAAATCCCGCAGGAGCCGCTCAGCGCGGGACCTTTTATCACCCTCTATTGATTTCACTGGTCTATATAACACGAGGGGGAAAGCACGGCGCGGTACAGCGATCGCCAGCAGGCGTGCGCACAAGACAACTACATCCATTTCATTGATTACAATGTCTTCAAAATGGCAAATCCCGAGGACACGAGTTTTCTCCAATTCACAATCCGACCGACATCAGGAGAAATTTGGGACTTTTTTCTTTTGTTGAACTGAATAGTGAACAGCGACGCACGGAGACGGAGCGACTCGATCTAATGATTTACCAGACAGAAAAGCTTACAAAAAATAAAAATCTTCCAGAATAACCCGTTCTGAAGACACACGTGAAAACAAGCGATGTACCCGACAGCGGAGTGCGCCCTCCTGGCCAATCAGGGGAGCTACAGGGAATCACATGACCCTCCGACACGTGAACCAGAAATACAGTCACTACCTGTCGCTCATCCCTCCCCCAATGACCCCAGATTATTCTAACATCTTAAGTTGCCCCCATATAACATGGCTGCACAGACCGGACGCCTCCCCTCATATCGCGGTGCAGATCCACAGACCGGGCGCCTCCCTCATATCGGGTGCAGATCCACAGACCGGGCGCCTCCCTCATATCGGGGTGCAGATCCACAGACCTGGCGCCTCCCCTCATATCAGGGTGCAGATCCACAGACCGGACGCCTTCCCTCATATCAGGGTGCAGATCCACAGACCGGACGCCTTCCCTCATATCGGGGTGCAGATCCACAGACCGGGCGCCTCCCTCATATCGGGGTGCAGATCCACAGACCGGGCGCCTCCCCTCATATCGGGGTGCAGATCCACAGACCCGGCGCCTCCCCTCATATCGGGGTGCAGATCCACAGACCGGGCGCCTCCCCTCATATCAGGGTGCAGATCCACAGACCGGGCGCCTCCCCTCATATCAGGGTGCAGATCCACAGACCGGGTGCCTCCCCTCATATCGGGGTGTAGATCCACAGACCGGGTGCCTCCCCTCATATCGGGGTGCAGATCCACAGACCGGGCGCCTCCCCTCATATCGGGGTGCAGATCCACAGACCGGGCGCCTCCCCTCATATCAGGGTGCAGATCCACAGACCGGGCGCCTCCCCTCATATCAGGGTGCAGATCCACAGACCGGGTGCCTCCCCTCATATCGGGGTGTAGATCCACAGACCGGGCGCCTCCCCTCATATCGGGGTGTAGATCCACAGACCGGGCGCCTCCCCTCATATCAGGGTGCAGATCCACAGACCGGGTGCCTCCCCTCATATCGGGGTGCAGATCCACAGACCGGGCGCCTCCCTCATATCAGGGTGCAGATCCACAGACCGGCGCCTCCCTCATATCAGGGTGCAGATCCACAGACCGGGCGCCTCCCTCATATCGGGGTGCAGATCCACAGACCGGGCGCCTCCCTCATATCGGGGTGCAGATCCACAGACTGGACACCTTCCCCTCATATCGCGGTGCAGATCCACAGACCGGGTGCCTCCCCTCATATCAGGGTGCAGATCCACAGACCGGGTGCCTCCCCTCATATCGCGGTGCAGATCCACAGACCGGACGCCTTCCCTCATATCAGGGTGCAGATCCACAGACCGGGCGCCTCCCCTCATATCGGGTGCAGATCCACAGACCGGGCGCCTCCCCTCATATCGGGCCGGGTGCAGATCCACAGACCCGGCGCCTCCCCTCATATCGGGGTGCAGATCCACAGACCGGGTGCCTCCCCTCATATCGGCGGGTGCAGATCCACAGACCGGGCGCCTCCCCTCATATCGGGGTGCAGATCCACAGACCCGGCGCCTCCCCTCATATCGGGGTGCAAATCCACGGATCGGCGCTTCCCCTCATATCGGGGTGCAGATCCACGGTTCGGCGCTTCCCCTCATTTCGCGGTTATGTGTTTAGTAAACAGTGACAAATGATGCAGAATGAAGCGCGACTGGCGCTGGTTTATAAGTAACTGAACACCATCTGCCAGAGGCGGCTGCACAGAAAGGCGTACGGGGAACCACGACACTGAATAAGTAATCGCCCCTGAAGAGGAGCGGGATCAGTATAAAGCCCCCCGGCCCCTCACCACCACCACAACGCAGGACCTACAGGTACCGAAGCTACACAGGGAGGGTAAGAGAACCAAGTGACCTTCATACATGGTGTATACACAGGACACTACAACCCCCAACAGGAGGAGACTACTGGACCATAATTCTATTCTACTCAATACGCAGGACACTACAACCCCCAACAGGAGGAGACTACTGGACCAGAATTCTATTCTACTCTATACACAGGACACTACAACCCCCAACAGGAGGAGACTAATGATCACCGCCTGTCACTCGGTTTAACACTCCGGCTGATCGCTCCGTGCGGAGATGTCGTCGCTGTTAAACGCTGTGTGTCCTGGGGGTTGGGAGAAGAGCGATGAGAGGAGAACCTCTGCCCGGACGCATCGTCTGATTAGAAGAATGGCGCCGAGTGATCCATTCCGTACCACACGTGAACCTGTCACGTCCCAAGCCTAGGGCGGCAAACAGCGTCTACACAAAACATGAGAAGACGTCTGCACGACACTGCGCCACGAGCCGGACGTCCAGCCACAGGTGTCCCTGTATATCAGCAATCCCAGTACATTAGGAAGGGCCACTTACTGCAGTGAGAGGACCCCTTTAATACAAGGCCCTTCCTAATGTTGCCTCCTTTGCCGGCTGGATTCATTTTTCCATCACGTTATACTCTTCGGTCGCGATCCGGCGTCTCCGGGAAACATTTGACAATTACTCGTCTGATCGCGGACGGATCTTCGCACCTGTCGGCAGCTGTGACCGGTAAGGATTTCTGCCGCAGAACGGAAAATTGGAGAGGTTTAAAGAAATCTCATCCGCGCACAGCGGAAGCGTCAGTGCCGGCGCCTAAATGCAGCGCGCACCGGTAAACGCAGACCAGACGCCATACTGGTCGCCCGAGGGGTTAAAGGCTCCGGTTTACCAGGTGACCGCAGACAAGACGCTTTATCCCCAGATATCCGTGGGGGGGAGGAGGAAATACTTCTCATAGCAGAAGGAGCCACATCTGTACAGAAACACGGCTGCATGGCAAAAGTATGTGCACCCCTGATTAGTGGCCCCACTGACAAGCATCCGCACTACGCACATGCACTGTGGGGCCCAGGAGAGGGGCCGGGTCAGATTTTCATCAGAGGGGCCCTAATCTGAACTTTACCCTAGGGCCACCAGCGCTCCTCACATCCACGCTGGGCCCATCACCTGTCTGATCCCAGAGCCGGACGACCTCAGGTGGAGCCCGAGGAACCGGCCGTCAACATTGTCCAGCGCAACCATGGCGGAGGAGCGGTGAATGCCCCAGGACAAGCGGAGAGAACCAGCGGCGGCAGCTCGCTATACAGGGATCCGTGGAATCTCAGCTCACCGCGCTCAATGCCAAGAGTCTGCCGGGCAGAGGTAAAGCCACCGGACTCTGCACCACAGGAGACCTTCCATGTAGGGAGACGTCACCTTCACCACAAGAGCGGGCTGAGAAAGAGAAAACAGAGAGAAAGAAGGAGCAGAAAAGAAAAGACAGAGAAACAGAAAAAGGGAAACAGAAAGAGAGAACAAGAGAGAAAGAAAGAGAAGAAGATAAAACAGAGAGAAAAGGAGAGGAAGAGAGATAAAGAGAAAGAAAGAACGAGAGAAAAGAGAGAGAAGAGAAAAAGAAAAGTGAGAGACGAGAGAAGAAAAGGGAGGGAGGGAGAGAGACAGGAGGAGCAGTGAGAACCTGTGGGAGAGACTGTCGGTGACACTGCTGATGACTAGTGGGACAAGAGAGCGCTGCAGAGCGCCGGCGGGACTCTCCCCTATAAGTGACGGTCACAGTTCCAGCCGCCGTCCAGCGCGGCGGTTATTGTGTAGTTAGGGATCCGTCAAAGGAGAGCGGCTTATTAAATATCCAGTCCCAGCATGTGGGCGAGCACGAGGCGGGCGTCGTAAGCGGGGGGTGGGTGTTGTGAGCACGGGGTGGGCGTCGTGAGCGTGGGGTGGGCGTCGTGAGCGCGGTGGGTGTGGAGCACGGTGGGCGTGAGCGTGGGTGGGCGTCGTGAGCGCGGGGTGGGCGTCCTGAGCACCGGGCAGGCGTCGGGGGCGTGGGGTGGTCATCGTGAGCATGAGGGAGGCGTCGTGGGCGCGGGTGGGTGTCGTGAGCGTGAGGCGGGCGTCGTAAGCGCGGGGTGGACGTCATGGGCGCAGGGTGGACGTCGTGAGCACGGGGAGGGATTTGTGAGCACGGGGTGGGCGTCGTGAGTGTGAGATGGGCGTCGTGAGCACGGGGTGGGAGTCGTGAGTGTGATGTGGGCGTCATGAGCGCGGGGTGGGCGTCGTGAGTGTGAGGTGGGCGTCGTGAGCACGGGGTGGGAGTCGTGAGTGTTATGTGGGCGTTGTGAGCGCGGGGTGGGCGTCGTGAGCATGAGGCCGGCGTCGTGACTGCAGGGTGGGCATCGTGACTGCAGGGTGGGCGTCGTGAGCGTGAGGTGGGCATCATGAGCACCGGGCAGGCGTCGGGGGCGTGGGGTGGTCATCGTGAGCATGAGGGAGCCGTCGTCGGCGCGGGTGGGTGTCGTGAGCGTGAGGCGGGCGTCGTAAGCGCGGGGTGGACGTCGTAAGCGCGGGGTGGGAGTCGTGAGCGCGGGGTGGGCGTCGAGCGCGCGGGGTGGACGTTGTGCGTGCGGGGTGGACGTTATGAGCGCGGGGTGGGAGTCGTGAGCGCGGGGTGGGCGTCGAGGGGCGGGGTACCCGCTGCTGGTCGCTCCTAATTTCATCAGACATTAATATCCCGATGCAGAAATAGATAATAACCTGCAAATACATATCAGGCAAAGAGGGGAAGAAAACCGCACTCAGACCGCATTCACACAGCGCAGCTCAGCTACAGAGCTGTGCAACATACCGTACAGCCCCTCATACACTAATATATTACACCGTACAGCACTGCATACACTATATTATACCGTACAGCCCCCCATACACTACTATATTACACCGTACAGCACTGCATACACCATATTATACCGTACAGCCCCCCATACACTACTATATTACACCGTACAGCACTGCATACACCATATTATACCGTACAGCCCCCCATACACTACTATATTACACCGTACAGCACTGCATACACCATATTATACCGTACAGCCCCCCATACACTATATTACACCGTACAGCACTGCATACACTATATTATACCGTACAGCCCCCCATACACTACTATATTACACCGTACAGCACTGCATACACCATATTATACCGTACAGCCCCCCATACACTACTATATTACACCGTACAGCACTGCATACACTATATTACACCGTACAGCCCCCCATACACTACTATATTACACCGTACAGCACTGCATACACTATATTACACCGTACAGCCCTCCATACACTACTATATTACACCGTACAGCACTGCATACACTATATTATACCGTACAGCCCCCCATACACTACTATATTACACCGTACAGCACTGCATACACTATATTACACCGTACAGCGCTGCATACACTATATTACACCGTACAGCACTGCATACACTATATTACACCGTACAGCGCTGCATACACTATATTATACCGTACAGCGCTGCATACACTATATTACACCGTACAGCGCTGCATACACTATATTACACCGTACAGCCTGCATACACTATATTACACCGTACAGCGCTGCATACACTATATTACACCGTACAGCGCTGCATACACTATATTACACCGTACAGCGCTGCATACACTATATTACACCGTACAGCGCTGCATACACTATATTACACCGTACAGCGCTGCATACACTATATTACACCGTACAGCGCTGCATACACTATATTACACCGTACAGCGCTGCATACACTATATTACACCGTACAGCACTGCATACACTATATTACATCGTACAGCACTGCATACACTATATTACACCGTACAGCCCTCCATACACTACTATATTACACCGTGCAGCACTGCATACCCTATATTACACCGTACAGCCCCCCATAGACTACTATATTACACCGTGCAGCACTGCATACCCTATATTACATCGTACAGCACTGCATACACTATATTACATCGTACAGCACTGCATACACTATATTACACCGTACAGCCCTCCATACACTACTATATTACACCGTGCAGCACTGCATACCCTATATTACACCGTACAGCCCCCCATAGACTACTATATTACACCGTACAGCACTGCATACACTATATTACACCGTACAGCACTGCATACACTATATTATACCGTACAGCCCTCCATACACTACTATATTACACCGTGCAGCACTGCATACCCTATATTACACCGTACAGCCCTCCATACACTACTATATTACACCGTGCAGCACTGCATACCCTATATTACACCGTACAGCCCCCCATAGACTACTATATTACACCGTACAGCACTGCATACACTATATTACACCGTACAGCGCTGCATACACTATATTACACCGTACAGCGCTGCATACACTATATTACACCGTACAGCGCTGCATACACTATATTACACCGTACAGCACTGCATACACTATATTACATCGTACAGCACTGCATACACTATATTACACCGTACAGCCCTCCATACACTACTATATTACACCGTGCAGCACTGCATACCCTATATTACACCGTACAGCCCCCCATAGACTACTATATTACACCGTACAGCACTGCATACACTATATTACACCGTACAGCGCTGCATACACTATATTACACCGTACAGCACTGCATACACTATATTACACCGTACAGCGCTGCATACACTATATTACACCGTACAGCACTGCATACACTATATTACACCGTACAGCACTGCATACACTATATTACACCGTACAGCACTGCATACACTATATTACACCGTACAGCACTGCATACACTATATTACACCGTACAGCGCTGCATACACTATATTACACCGTACAGCGCTGCATACACTATATTACACCGTACAGCCTGCATACACTATATTACACCGTACAGCGCTGCATACACTATATTACACCGTACAGCGCTGCATACACTATATTACACCGTACAGCGCTGCATACACTATATTACACCGTACAGCGCTGCATACACTATATTACACCGTACAGCGCTGCATACACTATATTACACCGTACAGCACTGCATACACTATATTACACCGTACAGCGCTGCATACACTATATTACACCGTACAGCACTGCATACACTATATTACACCGTACAGCACTGCATACACTATATTACACCGTACAGCCCTCCATACACTACTATATTACACCGTACAGCACTGCATACACTATATTACACCGTACAGCCCTCCATAGACTACTATATTACACCGTACAGCACTGCATACACTATATTATACCGTACAGCGCTGCATACACTATATTACACCGTACAGCACTGCATACACTATATTATACCGTACAGCCCTCCATACACTACTATATTACACCGTACAGCACTGCATACACTATATTACACCGTACAGCGCTGCATACACTATATTACACCGTACAGCCCTCCATACACTACTACATTACACCGTACAGCACTGCATACACTATATTACACCGTACAGCCCTGCATACTACTATATTACACCGTACAGCACTGCATACACTATATTATACCGTACAGCACTGCATACACTATATTATACCGTACAGCCCTGCATACACTACTATATTACACCGTACAGCACTGCATACACTATATTACACCGTACAGCACTGCATACACTATATTACCCTGTACAGCGCTGCATACACTATATTACACCGTACAGCACTGCATACACTATATTATACCGTACAGCACTGCATACACTATATTACACCGTACAGCGCTGCATACACTATATTATACCGTACAGCCCTCCATACACTATATTACACCGTACAGCGCTGCATACACTATATTACACCGTACAGCACTGCATACACTATATTACACCGTACAGCACTGCATACACTATATTACACCGTACAGCACTGCATACACTATATTACACCGTACAGCCCTCCATACACTACTATATTACACCGTGCAGCACTGCATACATTATATTACACCGTACAGCCCCCCATAGACTACTATATTACACCGTACAGCACTGCATACACTATATTATACCGTACAGCACTGCATACACTATATTACACCGTACAGCACTGCATACACTATATTATACCGTACAGCCCCCCATACACTACTATATTACACCGTACAGCACTGCATACACTATATTACACCATACAGCGCTGCATACACTATATTACACCGTACAGCCCTCCATACACTACTATATTACACCGTACAGCACTGCATACACTATATTACACCGTACAGCCCCCCATACACTACTATATTACACCGTACAGCACTGCATACACTATATTATACCGTACAGCACTGCATACACTATATTATCCTGTACAGCCCCCCATACACTACTATATTATACCGTACAGCCCCCCATACACTACTATATTACAGCGTACAGCGCTGCATACACTATATTACACCGTACAGCACTGCATACACTATATTATACCGTACAGCACTGCATACACTATATTACACCGTACAGCGCTGCATACACTATATTATACCGTACAGCCCTCCATACACTATATTACACCGTACAGCGCTGCATACACTATATTACACCGTACAGCGCTGCATACACTATATTATACCGTACAGCCCCCCATACACTACTATATTACACCGTACAGCACTGCATACACTATATTACACCGTACAGCACTGCATACACTATATTACACCGTACAGCACTGCATACACTACTATATTACACCGTACAGCACTGCATACACTATATTACACCGTACAGCACTGCATACACTATATTACACCGTACAGCCCTGCATACACTATATTATACCGTACAGCACTGCATACACTATATTACACCGTACAGCGCTGCATACACTATATTACACCGTACAGCACTGCATACACTATATTACACCGTACAGCTCTGCATACACTATATTATACCGTACAGCGCTGCATACACTATATTACACCGTACAGCACTGCATACACTATATTACACCGTACAGCACTGCATACACTATATTACACCGTACAGCCCCCATACACTACTATATTACACCGTACAGCACTGCATACACTATATTACACCGTACAGCACTGCATACACTATATTACACCGTACAGCACTGCATACACTATATTATACCGTACAGCACTGCATACACTATATTACACCGTACAGCCTCATACACTATATTACACCGTACAGCACTGCATACACTATATTACACCGTACAGCGCTGCATACACTATATTACACCGTACAGCACTGCATACACTATATTACACCGTACAGCACTGCATACACTATATTACACCGTACAGCCCTCCATACACTACTATATTACACCGTACAGCACTGCATACACTATATTACACCGTACAGCCCCCATAGACTACTATATTACACCGTACAGCACTGCATACACTATATTATACCGTACAGCACTGCATACACTATATTACACCGTACAGCACTGCATACACTATATTATACCGTACAGCCCTGCATACACTACTATATTACACCGTACAGCACTGCATACACTATATTACACCGTACAGCACTGCATACACTATATTACACCGTACAGCCCTGCATACACTACTATATTACACCGTACAGCACTGCATACACTATATTACACCGTACAGCACTGCATACACTATATTACACCGTACAGCACTGCATACACTATATTACACCGTACAGCACTGCATACACTATATTACACCGTACAGCGCTGCATACACTATATTACACCGTACAGCACTGCATACACTATATTACACCGTACAGCACTGCATACACTATATTATACCGTACAGCACTGCATACACTATATTACACCGTACAGCGCTGCATACACTATATTACACCGTACAGCGCTGCATACACTATATTACACCGTACAGCGCTGCATACACTATATTACACCGTACAGCGCTGCATACACTATATTACACCGTACAGCGCTGCATACACTATATTACACCGTACAGCACTGCATACACTATATTATACCGTACAGCACTGCATACACTATATTACACTGTACAGCGCTGCATACACTATATTACACCGTACAGCCCTCCATACACTACTATATTACACCGTACAGCACTGCATACACTATATTATACCGTACAGCACTGCATACACTATATTACACCGTACAGCCCCACACACACTACTATATTACACCGTACAGCACTGCATACACTATATTACACCGTACAGCACTGCATACACTATATTATACCGTACAGCACTGCATACACTATATTACACCGTACAGCCCCACACACACTACTATATTACACCGTACAGCACTGCATACACTATATTACACCGTACAGCGCTGCATACACTATATTACACCGTACAGCACTGCATACACTATATTATACCGTACAGCACTGCATACACTATATTACACCGTACAGCACTGCATACACTATATTATACCGTACAGCGCTGCATACACTATATTATACCGTACAGCACTGCATACACTATATTACACCGTACAGCGCTGCATACACTATATTACACCGTACAGCACTGCATACACTATATTACACCGTGCAGCACTGCATACACTATATTATACCGTACATCGCTGCATACACTATATTATACCGTACAGCCCCCCAGACACTACTATATTACACCGTACAGCACTGCATATACTATATTACACCGTACAGCGCTGCATACACTATACTACACCGTACAGCACTGCATACACTATATTACACCGTACAGCTCTGCATACACTATATTATACCGTACAGCCCCCCCATACACTACTATATTACACCGTACAGCCCTCCATACAGTATATTACACCGCACAGCACTGCATACACTATATTACACCGTACAGCACTGCATACACTATATTATACCGTACAGCACTGCATACACTATATTACACCGTACAGCACTGCATACACTATATTATACCGTACAGCGCTGCATACACTATATTATACCGTACAGCGCTGCATACACTATATTATACCGTACAGCGCTGCATACACTATATTACACCGTACAGCGCTGCATACACTATATTACACCGTACAGCGCTGCATACACTATATTACACCGTACAGCACTGCATACACTATATTATACCGTACAGCCCTCCATACACTACTATATTACACCGTACAGCACTGCATACACTATATTACACCGTACAGCGCTGCATACACTATATTACACCGTACAGCACTGCATACACTATATTATACCGTACATCGCTGCATACACTATATTACACCGTACAGCACTGCATACACTATATTACACCGTACATCGCTGCATACACTATATTACACCGTACAGCTCTGCATACACTATATTATACCGTACAGCTCTGCATACACTATATTATACCGTACAGCACTGCACACACTATATTACACCGTACAGCGCTGCATACACTATATTATACCGTACAGCACTGCATACACTATATTATACCGTACAGCGCTGCATACACTATATTATACCGTACATCGCTGCATACACTATATTACACCGTACAGCGCTGCATACACTATATTACACCGTACAGCACTGCATACACTATATTACACCGTACAGCGCTGCATACACTATATTACACCGTACAGCGCTGCATACACTATATTACACCGTACAGCGCTGCATACACTATATTACACCGTACAGCGCTGCATACACTATATTACACCGTACAGCACTGCATACACTATATTATACCGTACAGCTCTGCATACACTATATTATACCGTACAGCCCCCCAGACACTACTATATTACACCGTGCAGCACTGCATACCCTATATTACACCGTACAGCCCTGCATACACTATATTACACCGTACAGCCCTCCATACACTATATTACACCGTACAGCCCTCCATACACTATATTACACCGTACAGCACTGCATACACTATATTACACCGTACAGCACTGCATACACTATATTATACCGTACAGCACTGCATACACTATATTACACCGTACAGCACTGCATACACTATATTATACCGTACAGCGCTGCATACACTATATTATACCGTACAGCGCTGCATACACTATATTATACCGTACAGCGCTGCATACACTATATTACACCGTACAGCGCTGCATACACTATATTACACCGTACAGCGCTGCATACACTATATTACACCGTACAGCACTGCATACACTATATTATACCGTACAGCACTGCATACACTATATTATACCGTACAGCACTGCATACACTATATTACACCGTACAGCACTGCATACACTATATTACACCGTACAGCACTGCATACACTATATTATACCGTACAGCACTGCATACACTATATTACACCGTACAGCGCTGCATACACTATATTACACCGTGCAGCACTGCATACACTATATTATACCGTACATCGCTGCATACACTATATTATACAGTACAGCCCCCCAGACACTACTATATTACACCGTACAGCACTGCATACACTATATTACACCGTACAGCACTGCATACACTATATTATACCGTACAGCACTGCATACACTATATTACACCGTACAGCACTGCATACACTATATTATACCGTACAGCACTGCATACACTATATTATACAGTACAGCCCCCCAGACACTACTATATTACACCGTACAGCACTGCATACACTATATTACACCGTACAGCACTGCATACACTATATTATACCGTACAGCACTGCATACACTATATTACACCGTACAGCACTGCATACACTATATTACACCGTACAGCACTGCATACACTATATTATACCGTACAGCGCTGCATACACTATATTACACCGTACAGCGCTGCATACACTATATTACACCGTACAGCACTGCATACACTATATTATACCGTACAGCGCTGCATACACTATATTACACCGTACAGCGCTGCATACACTATATTACACCGTACAGCGCTGCATACACTATATTACACCGTACAGCACTGCATACACTATATTACACCGTACAGCACTGCATACACTATATTACACCGTACAGCACTGCATACACTATATTATACCGTACAGCGCTGCATACACTATATTACACCGTACAGCGCTGCATACACTATATTACACCGTACAGCACTGCATACACTATATTATACCGTACAGCACTGCATACACTATATTATACCGTACAGCGCTGCATACACTATATTATACCGTACAGCACTGCATACACTATATTACACCGTACAGCACTGCATACACTATATTACACCGTACAGCACTGCATACACTATATTACACCGTACAGCGCTGCATACACTATATTACACCGTACAGCGCTGCATACACTATATTACACCGTACAGCACTGCATACACTATATTACACCGTACAGCACTGCATACACTATATTATACCGTACAGCGCTGCACACACTATATTATACCGTACAGCACTGCATACACTATATTATACCGTACAGCTCTGCATACACTATATTATACCGTACAGCCCCCCATACACTATATTATACCGTACAGCACTGCATACACTATATTATACCGTACAGCTCTGCATACACTATATTATACCGTACAGCCCCCCATACACTATATTATACCGTACAGCACCATAAATGCCTTAAAGGGGATCTCCTCAGATTCTATGGTAAGTTTTCATTGTATAATGAAAGATTCTCATCCTGATAAGTGACTTTGTGTTTCATTTCCTTACCTGTAGGATCTCTGCTTGCTGTCAATGAATGGTAATAACCTTGTCCTACTCACACAGCTCAGGGTCTGTTACAATGTGCACTGCTGAACCTCATACACCCGGGGTAGCTGGAACCCACTATCCGCAGCAGCCCCCAGTGACCCCCATCCTCATCCTCCCCTCCCCCACTGTAATATACAGGTCATGCCTCCACCAGTGTATAATACACGTCATGACTAACCCTCCCCCACACAGGACCCCTCCACATGGATTAATCTACGTCACTCACCCTCAGACGGAACCACAGGGGCAGTCAGCGCTCGCTCCTCCTCTCTGCGCAGGCGCACTCAGTGTTGTCTCCTCCCCTCTGAAGTGAGGAAGCACTATGTTCCGCCCCCTTCACTCTGCGCAGGCAGGCTAATCCCCCCTGTGCTTCTGTGGACCAATCAGCGCTTGTCTATTATTTCAGAATGCAGCTGGTTGGTTGAGCAGCTGTCAGTTACTAAGTTACACGGCCCAGGTGATTGACTGACATGTGGCTCCACCAATCAGCGCTCTCCTTTTTACTAGCGCTCATGCCGATTGGTAGTCGGGGGATGGAGAGTTGGAGGCAGGAGGCATCCAGAGAACTGGCGGAGACTGAGGGCGGAAGTGCAGGCCCTGCAGGGAGGTTCGGGTGTCTTCTCTTTCTGCCATAAAATTCAGTACAGGAATGCGATTCATACTGCACTGGAAGCAGTTTTATTACCTTTATTTATGACATTACATGTCCTAATATGGAGTCAGTCCCCTATAACAGGCTATCACGTGATGCTTCTCACTGTGTTGCTCAGCAACAGATTCCACCTCCATCAGGTGATGTGTGATGAGGTTTGGTGATGTCACAGGCTGTAGTGTAGAATGGGCGGAGTCTGGTATTAACGACGCTGGCGGTTTTCTGCCCGGGGCTCACTGCGTTGCGGCTGCGTCTTACGTTATCTCTGCGCCATTCATAAGACTGATTACAATTATCCTGGTTCCGGGGCGGTTTCAGACTGGTGGTAAGGAATATGCAGAACCATCGCATTTTATCCGGTTTTAGAAAACCTTCAGGAACGAAAAAATAAAATGTTGAGAAAAAGGTGAATCATGTGACCATCAGCCCCCCTAGCTTAAACCCCCTTAATGACCAGACCACTTGTTACAATTCCGCACTGCACTACTTTCACCGTTTATTGCTCCGTCATACAACTTACCACCCAAATGAATTTTACCTCCTTTTCTTCTCACTAATAGAGCTTTCATTTGGTGGTATTTCATTGCTGCTGACATTTTTACTTTTTTTGCTATTAATCAAAAATGACCGAAATTTTTGCAAAAAAATGACATTTTTCACTTTCTGTTGTAAAATTTTTCAAAAAAAACTACATTTCTATATAAATTTTCTCTAAATTTATTGTTCTACATGTCTTTGATAAAAAAATCCAATAAGTGTATATTTATTGGTTTGGGTAAAAGTTATAGCGTTTACAAACTATGGTGCAAAAAGTGAATTTCTGCATTTTGAAGCAGCTCTGACTTTCTGAGCGCCGGTCATGTTTCTTCAGGAGCTAGAATGTCAGGAAAGTATAAATACCCCCAAATGACACCATTTTAGAAAGAAGACACCCCAAAGTATTCGCGGAGGGGCTTGGTGAGTTCATGTATCATTTCATTTTTTTCACAAGTTAGCGGAAAATGACACTTTCTGAGAAAAAAAAAAAAAAAAGTTTCAATTTCTGATAACTTCTGGCAAAAAAAAAAAAAATCTCAGACGGACTCACTATGCCCCTCAGTGAATACCTTGGGGTGTCTACTTTCCGAAAAGGGGTCATTTGTGGGGTGTGTTTACTGTTCTGGCATTTTGGGCGGGGCTAAATTGTGAGCCGCCATGTAAAACCTAAAGGTACTCGTTGGAATTTGGGCCCTTTGCGCATCTAGGCTGCAAAAAAGTGTCACTCATGTGGTATCGCTGTACTCAGGAGAAGTAGGGCAATGTGTTTTGGGGTGTATTTTTACATATACCCATGTTGGGTGAGAGAAATATCTCTGTAAACTGACAACTTTGTATAAAATTTTTTAAAAGTTGTCGTTTACAGTGATATTCTCACACATAGTATGGGTATATGTAAAAATACACACTAGCACATTGCCCTACTTCTCCTGAGTACGGCGATACCACATGTGTGACACTTGCAGCCTGGTGCAAAGGGCCCTAAACCAATGAGTACCTTTAGGATTTCACAGGCCATTTTTACGCATTTGGATTCCAGACTTCTTCTCACGCTTTAGGGGCCCCTAAAATGCCAGGGCAGTATAAATACCCCACATGTGACCCCATTTTGGAAAGAAGACACCCCAAGGTATTCTGTGAGGGGTATGGTGAGTTCATGTAAAATTTTATTTTTGTCACAAGTTAGTGGAATATGAGACTTTGTAAAAAAAAAAAAAAAAAAACAATTTCCGCTGACTTGTGCCAAAAATAAAAATTCTGTGGACTCACCATGCCCCTCACGGAATACCTTGGGGTGTCTTCTTTCCAAAATGGGGTCACTTGTGGGGTATTTATACTCACCTGGCATTTTAGGGGCCCTAAAGTGTGAGAATCCAAATGCATAAAAATGCCCTGTGAAATCCTAAAGGTACTCATTGGTTTTAGGGCCCCTTTGCGCACCTAGGCTGCAAAAGTGTCACTCATGTGGTATCGCCGTACTCAGGAGAAGTAGGGCAATGTGTTTTAGGGTGTATTTTTACATATACCCATGCTGGGTGTGAGAATATCGCTGTAAGCGACAACTTTTTAAATTTTTTTATTCAAAGTTGTCAATTTACAGAGATATTTCTCTCACCCAGTATGGTATATGTAAAATACACCCCAAAACACATTGCCTACTTCTCTGAGTACGGCGATACCATGTGTGTGCACTTTGCAGCCAAGATGCAAGGGCCCAAATTCCAATGAGTACCTTTAGGAGGGCATTTTACGCATTTTCTTCTCACGCTTTAGGGCCCTAAAATGCCAGGGCAGTATAAATACCCACATGTGACCCCATTTTGGAAGAAGACACCCCAAGGTATTCCGTGAGGGGCATGGCGAGTTCATAGAAGTTTTTTTGGCACAAGTTAGTGGAAATTGATTTTTATTGTTTTTCTCACAAAGTCTCCCTTTCCGCTAACTTTTGACAAAAAGTTTAATTTTTCATGGACTCATTATGCCCCTCAGCGAATACCTTGGCGTGTCTTCTTTCCAAAATGGGGTCACATGTGCGGTGTTTGTACTGTCCTGGCATTTTAGGGGCCCTAAAGCGTGAGAAGAAAAATGCGTAAAAATGCCCTCCTAAAAGGTACTCGTTGGAATTTGGGCCCCTTTGCGCACCCAGGCTGCAAAAAACTGTCACACATGTGGCATCGCCGTACTCAGGAGAAGTAGGGCGATGTGTTTTGGGGTGTATTTTTACATATACCCATACTGCGTGTGAGAAATATCTCTGTAAACAACAACTTTGAATAAAAAAATTTAAAAAGTTGTCGTTTACAGCGATATTTCTCACACCCAGTATGGGTATATGTAAAAATTCACCCCAAAACACATTGCCCTACTTCTCCTGAGTACGGCGATACCACATGTGTGACACTTTTTTGCAGCCAAGATGCGCAAAGGGGCCCTAAAACCAATGAGTACCTTCAGGATTTCACAGGCCATTTTTACGCATTTGGATTCTCACGCTTTAGGACCCCTAAAATGCCAGGGCAGTATAAATACCCACATGTGACCCCATTGTGGAAGAAGACACCCCAAGGTATTCTGTGAGGGGCATGGCGAGTTCACAGAAAAAAAATTTGGCACAAGTTAGCGGAAATTGTTTTTTTTTTTTTTTTACAGTCTCATATTCCACTAACTTGTGACAAAAATAAAATTTTGCATGAACTCGCCATACCCCTCAGCGAATACCTTGGGGTGTCTTCTTTCTAAAATGGGGTCACATGTGGGGTTTTGTACTGCCCTGGCATTTGAGGGTCTCCATAATCATTACACGTATGGCCAGCATTAGGAGTTTCTGCGATTCTCCGTATATTGAGCATACGGGTAATGAGATTTTTTCCGTTCAGCCTCTGCGCTGAAAAAAAAAAATGAACGGCGCAGATTTTTCATTCGCATCGATCAATGTGGATGAAAAAATCTCTGCCAAAATCAGTGACTGCGGTGCGGTGGGCTGGGCGCTAACTACCTAACAAGTAGCTAACTAACTGGCGGTGATAAGGGGCCCTTATGCCCCATTCACACGTCCGCAATTCTGTTTGCGGAACGGAATTGCGGACCCATTCATTTCTATGGGGACAGACTTTGTCCCGCTCGGATCCGGAATTACGGATCCGCGCTTCCGGGTCTGCACTTCCGTTCTGCAAAAATATAGAACATGTCCTATTCTTGTCCACAATTGCGTACAAGAAAAAGCATTTTCTATATAGTTCTGGCAATGTGCGGATCTGCAAAATGCGGAAAGCACATTGCTGGTGTCCGTGTTTTGAGGATCTGCGGATCGGATCCGCGGATCGGATCCGCGGATCCGTGAATCCACGGATCCGCAAAACACATATGGACGTCTGAATGGAGCCTTACAAGGGGTGTGATCAATGACAGGGGGTGATCAGGGGTCTAGATGGGGTGATCAAGGGGTTAATAGGTGAGGGGGGTGGGGGGTTAGTGTAGTGTTTGGTGCAACTTTACTGTGTTACCTGGTCCTCTGGTGGTCGATCCCAGTAAATGGGACCCAGAGGACCAGGTAGCAGCTATATCAGACGCTGTTCATAAAACAGCGTCTGATATAGCAGTTTGATGCGATTTTATTCGCATCTACAGCCTGCCAGCGATGGATCATCGCTGGCAGGCTGTAGCCGAACTGCTGTGCCGCGCTTCCCTGTGCACAGGAAATCTCGCCTCTCGCGAGATGACGCGCCGATGCGTCGGAACAGAGCTACAGGGCCGCCCGCAGGACGCATCCCTGCGTTAGGCGGTCCTGTAGCGGTTAATGGTCCGATCTGGTGATCACTTCTCGTGTTATATCGCTCAGTTTGGCCTAATAGGCTTCCGTAGATGACAGACCTGGAGGCCATTGAGGGCCCCTAGGAATCCCACAGTCACACTGCAGGGCGGCACACAGAGGCCCATGGCCTCCCCCTAACTGCTTTCACTCTCTGCTGCAGCATCTAGGGGGTTAAACTGCTGGGATCAGCGTTGCGGCCCGGCTCCTGCCACATGATGCAGATGTACGCAGCGCTGCAGCAGCCAGCTTCACCACTGGACAGGAAGCAGTTAATGCTGTCGATAATACTCCTATATCCGTCATATAAAGAAGAGTCAATAATAATCTGAAAGTTTTCCAGAGTTTTTTTCTGCGGATTCTTCCCCCTGAGCGGCTGCTCCAGAATTCCTCGTCCCCGTTGTCACCTCGCCATCGGCGGAGCGATTTCCTGCCGCCCGGAGGCAAAAACATTTATTTTCCACCATCAAAAATGAATAAAACTTTCATCATCAGCAGATCAAAAAGCTGAATCCAACACCAGCAAAGACATCGTCTCTTTCCTTAGGTACATGATGAGATACGGCCTCTATCCTGGATACACAATGAGATACGGCCTCTAGCCTGGGTACACGATGAGATACAGCCTCTAGCCTGGATACAAGATGAGATACGCACTCTAGCCTGGGTACACGATGAGATACAGCCTCTAGCCTGGGTACACGATGAGATACAGCCTCTAGCCTGGATACACAATGAGATACGCCCTCTAGCCTGGATACACGATGAGATACAGCTTCTAGCCTGGGTACAAGATTAGATACGGTCTCTAACCTGGATGCAAGAATAGATACGGCCTCTAGCCTGGATACAAGATGAGATACAGCCTCTAGCCTGGATACACGATGAGATACGGCCTCTAGCCTAGATACACGATGAGATACAGCCTCTAGCCTGGATACAAGATGAGATATGGTCTCTGGCCTGGATACAAGATGAGATACGGCTTCTAGCCTGGATATAAGATGAGATACGGCCTCTAGCCGGAATACAAGATGAGATACGGCCTTTAGCCTGGATACAAGATAAGATATGGCCTCTAGCCTGGATACAAGATAAGATACGGCCTCTAGCCTGGATACAAGATGAGATACAGCCTCTGGCCTGGATAAAAGATGAGATACGGGTTCTAGCCTGGATATAAGATGAGATACGGCTTGTAGCCTAGATACAAGATGAGATACGGCCTCTAGCCTGGATGTAAGATAAGTTACAGCCTTTAGCCTGGATACAAGATGAGATACGCCCTCTAGCCTGGATACAAGGTGAGATCTAGCCAGGATACAAGATGAGATACAGGCTCTGGCCTGGATACAAGATAAAATACGGCCTCTAGCCTGGATACAAGATGAGATACAGCCTCCAGACTGGATACAAGATGAGATACGGCCTCTAGCCAGAATACAAGATGAGATACAGCCTCCAGCCTTAATACAAGATAAGATACGGCCTCCAGCCTGGTTACAAGATGAGATACAGCCTCTGGCCTGGATACAAGATGAGATACGGCTTCTAGTCTGGATATAAGATGAGATACGGCCTCTAGCCTGCATACAAGATAAGATATGGCCTCTAGCCTGAATATAGGATGAGATACAGCCTTTAGCCTAGATACAAGATGAGATACAGCCTCTAGCCTGGATACAAGATGAGATACAGCCTCTAGCCTGGATACAAGGTGAGATACGGCCTCTAGCGTGGATACAAAATAAGAAAAGGCCTCTAGCCTTGATACAAGATAAGTTACAGCCTCTAGCCTGGATGCAAGATTAGATACGGCCTCTGGCCTCGATACAAGATGAGATACGGCCTCTAGCCTGGATACAAGATGAGATACAGCATCCAGCCTGGATACCAGATGAGATACGGCCTCCAGCCTGGATACAAGATAAGATACAGCCTCTAGCCTGGATACAAGATGAGATACAGCCTCTGGCCTCGATACAAGATAAGATACAGCCTCTAGCTTGGATGCAAGATTAGATACAGCCTCTAGCCCCGATACAAGATGAGAAAAGGCCTCTAGCCCCGATAGAAAATGAGACATGGATGAGCACGGACGCATGCACATTCTGTATGGTGTCCTGCAGCATATTTGCCCACAGATGTTACAGCTGGGCCTGCAGATCCTGCACACTTGTAGGTTGGTGAAGTTGGTGTCCCAGCTGGTCCTATAAATGCTGGACTGGTGATAAATCTGGTGACCGGGCGGCCAAGGAAGTGTTGTAATCTGGAGAAGACATTCCTGGGCAACCCTTGTGTGTGGCGAGCATTATCCTGATGAAAAATGGAAGCCCTGCCATGAGAGGAACACATGTGGCAGCATGAAGTCCGGCACATATCACTGAGCTGCTAGTGTCCTCGTGATAGGGGTGACCAACTGTCCTATGTCATGGCTTCCCCGATCATCACACCAGCAGTTGTCAGCCCTGCCATGAGAGGAACATGTGGCGGCAGAAAGTCCTGTACATATCACTGAGCTGTTCGTGTCTTCGTATCGCTACTAGGGCTGACCGACTGTCGTATGCAATGGCTTCCCCGATCATCACACCAGCAGTTGTCAGCCCTGCCATGAGAGGAACATGTGGCGGCAGAAAGTCCTGTACATATCACTGAGCTGTTCGTTTCTTCGTATCACTACTAGGGCTGACCGACTGTTGTATGTGATAGCTCCCCCGATCATCACACCAGCAGTTAGAGCAGTGCGTCACTCCAGAGGCAGGATTGAAGCGCTCACCACATGGCCTTCATACTCCAACCTGACCTTCATCAATCCCATACAGAACCTGCATTCATCACTAAAGACAATAAGATTCCAGTCCATAGCAGTTCAGGTTTCTTGTTCACGACACCACTACAAACGAAGGGGACATGGCAGACTGTCAATGGCAGGACATATAGTGGGCGCCTTGACACCAAATTTCCTTCTGCTAAGCAGCTGGAAAAGGCCCAGGCCGAGACGGGGGTGTAAGGAAGGGGCACCTGTGTCTGGTTGGTGGACAATTAAACTGTGGAGCTGCTTGTGCTTGTCAGTGAATCACACTATCCTCTATACTGGTGTCGGGGAGATCCGGAGCCTGTTCACCGTGTGCTCCATCTTATAACCACCGCCTGATCAGCTGTTTTCATCGTGGATGCACAATGAGATACAACCTCTACCAGTTTACAAGATGAGATACAGCCTCTCTCCTGTTTGCACGATGAGGTACAGCCTGTCTGCATACCAGATGAGATACGGCCTCTACCCTAGATACAAGATGGGATACAGCCTCTCTCCTATATACACTATGATATACGGACTCTGGACTGGATACAAGATGGGATACGGCCTC
>CM065597.1:4491365-4519937 GCA_033119425.1 Bufotes viridis
CATTTCAGGGGAGAGGATGACTGTAGGACAGGAGAATACAGTCCATTGCCCCTGTTATCAGCCATTTCAGGGGAGAGGATGACTGTAGGACAGGAGAATACAGTCTATTGCCTCCTGTTATCAGCCATTTCAGGGGAGAGGATGACTGTAGGACAGGAGAATACAGTCTATTGCCTCCTGTTATCAGCCATTTCAGGGGAGAGGATGACTGCTAGGACAGGAGAATACAGTCTATTGCCCCCTGTTATCAGCCATTTCAGGGGAGAGGATGACTGTAGGACAGGAGAATACAGTCTATTGCCCCTGTTATCAGCCATTTCAGGGGAGAGGATGACTGTAGGACAGGAGAATACAGTCTATTGCCCCTGTTATCAGCCATTTCAGGGGAGAGGATGACTGTAGGACAGGAGAGAATACAGTCTATTGCCCCCTGTTATCAGCCATTTCAGGGGAGAGGATGACTGTAGGACAGGAGAATACAGTCTATTGCCCCTGTTATCAGCCATTTCAGGGAGAGGGATGACTGTAGGACAGGAGAATACAGTCTATTGCTCCCTGTTATCAGCCATTTCAGGGGAGAGGATGACTGTAGGACAGGAGAATACAGTCTATTGCCCCCTGTTATCAGCCATTTCAGGGAGAGGGATGAATGTAGGACAGGAGAATACAATCTATTGCCCCCTGTTATCAGCCATTTCAGGGGAGAGGATGACTGTAGGACAGGAGAATACAGTCTATTGCCTCCTGTTATCAGCCATTTCAGGGGAGAGGATGACTGTAGGACAGGAGAATACAGTCTATTGCTCCATGTTATCAGCCATTTCAGGCGGGAGAGGATGACTGTAGGACAGGAGAATACAGTCTATTGCCCCCTGTTATCAGCCATTTCAGGGAGAGGATGACTGTAGGACAGGAGAATACAGTCTATTGCCCCCTGTTATCAGCCATTTCAGGGGAGAGGATGACTGTAGGACAGGGAGAATACAGTCTATTGCCCCTGTTATCAGCCATTTCAGGGGAGAGGATGACTGTAGGACAGGAGAATACAGTCTATTGCCCCTGTTATCAGCCATTTCAGGGGAGAGGATGACTGTAGGACAGGAGAATACAGTCTATTGCTCCCTGTTATCAGCCATTTCAGGGGAGAGGATGACTGTAGGACAGGAGAATACAATCTATTGCCTCCTATTATCAGCCATTTCAGGGGAGAGGATGACTGTAGTACTGGAGAATACAATCTATTGCTCCCTGTTATCAGCCATTTCAGGGGAGAGGATGACTGTAGGACAGGAGAATACAGTCTATTGCCCCTGTTATCAGCCATTTCAGGGGAGAGGATGACTGTAGGACAGGAGAATACAGTCTATTGCCCCCTGTTATCAGCCATTTCAGGGGAGAGGATGACTGTAGGACAGGAGAATACAGTCTATTGCTCCCTGTTATCAGCCATTTCAGGGGAGAGGATGACTGTAGGACAGGAGAATACAGTCTATTGCCCCCCTGTTATCAGCCATTTCAGGGGAGAGGATGACTGTAGGACAGGAGAATACAGTCTGTTGCCCCTGTTATCAGTCATTTCAGGGGAGAGGATGACGGTAGGACAGGAGAATACAGTCTATTGCCCCCTGTTATCAGCCATTTCAGGGGGGAGGATGACTGTAGGACAGGAGAATACAGTCTATTGTCCCCTGTTATCAGCCATTTCAGGGGAGAGGATGACTGTAGGACAGGAGAATACAGTCGATTGACCCCTGTTATCAGCCATTTCAGGGGAGAGGATGACTGTAGGACAGGAGAATACAGTCTATTGCCTCCTGTTATCAGCCATTTCAGGGGAGAGGATGACTGTAGGACAGGAGAATACAGTCTATTGCCCCCTGTTATCAGCTACTGCAGGCTATCCACCGGTTATATCCTCTGAGCTGTAGGATTTCTGCACCTTTTAGTTATGATTAATATAACGTGAACTAGAATGATTCCTTAGGGTTAATATTCGGCTGTGTTCATCATTGTGCAAACTTCTCGAATTGTGTTACTCCCCCCAGTGGCCACCCGACGCCTTGCTCACTCTCTTCTTATAGGACTGGATCACGCTGACAACTGATGCGACCTCCTGCTGCGGAGAAGACCCCTAACAAATGGCGCTGCTTGGATCCTGCAAACAAACATGTCCCCGGGGTCAGCAACGTGTGAATTTAGCTCGTTTCAGCAGCAATCCACAAGGAGAATAAACCAGAAACTAGGCTTACTGCTCCTGCCGTGAGGCTGCTGAGCAACTGTCCTGAAAACAAGGAGCATCACCCACCCAAAAATTCTGATTCCCTTCAGGACAGACGTATTCAGTTCTTTTACTGAGGACATAAGTCTTCAGCCCATTTATTTAGGACATACACTACTCACAAAAAGTTAGGGATATTTGGCCTTCGGGTGAAATATATTGAAAACGTAAAAAGTTCCGGCTCCAGTGATATTATATTATGAAAGTCGGGCATTTAAGTAGAAGCAACAATGGTGATTTCCTCATCTCAAACAATTTATTGACACAAATGCCGACACCAGTGCTGGGTAGACCGCCACAAAATGTCAGTGTCTTATGAACTTGTCATGCGTTCTTGAGCATCAATTACAGCTTGACAGCGACGTCTCCTGATGTTCACACGTCACCTTATTGTCTGCTGAGGCATGGCATCCCACTCTTCTTGAAGGGCGTCCTCAGATCATTGAGGTTCTGGGGGACCAAAGTTACAAGCCTCAACACAGCGACTCAGCTGATCCCATAGGTTTTCTTTGGGCTTCGGGCCTGGAGAAAGTGCAGGCCGCTCCATGTGAGACCCCCCAGTCTCCAGCAGCCGCTCCATGTGAGGTCCCCCAGTCTCCAGCAGCCGCTCCATGTGAGGTCCCCCGGTCTCCAGCAGCCGCTCCATGTGAGGTCCCCCAGTCTCAGCAGCCGCTCCATGTGAGGTCCCCCAGTCTCAGCAGCTGCTCCATGTGAGGTCCCCCAGTCTCCAGCAGCCGCTCCATGTGAGGTCCCCCAGTCTCCAGCAGCCGCTCCATGTGAGGTCCCCCAGTCTCCAGCAGCCGCTCCATGTGAGGTCCCTCAGTCTCCAGCAGCCGCTTCATGTGAGGTCCCCCAGTCTCCAGCAGCCGCTCCATGTGAGGTCCCCAGTCTCCAGCAGCCGCTCCATGTGAGGTCCCCAGTCTCCAGCAGCCGCTCCATGTGAGGTCCCCCGGTCTCCAGCAGCCGCTCCATGTGAGGTCCCCAGTCTCCAGCAGCCGCTCCATGTGAGGTCCCCCAGTCTCCAGCAGCCACTCCATGTGAGGTCCCCCAGTCTCCAGCAGCCGCTCCATGTGAGGTCCCCCAGTCTCCAGCAGCCGCTCCATGTGAGGTCCCCAGTCTCCAGCAGCCACTCCATGTGAGGTCCCCCAGTCTCCAGCAGCTGCTCCATGTGAGGTCCCCCAGTCTCCAGCAGCCGCTCCATGTGAGGTCCCCAGTCTCCAGCAGCCGCTCCATGTGAGGTCCCCAGTCTCCAGCAGCCGCTCCATGTGAGGTCCCCAGTCTCCAGCAGCCGCTCCATGTGAGGTCCCCAGTCTCCAGCAGCCGCTCCATGTGAGGTCCCCGGTCTCCAGCAGCCGCTCCATGTGAGGTCCCCCGGTCTCCAGCAGCCGCTCCATGTGAGGTCCCCCAGTCTCCAGCAGCCGCTCCATGTGAGGTCCCCCAGTCTCCAGCAGCCGCTCCATGTGAGGTCCCCCAGTCTCCAGCAGCCGCTCCATGTGAGGTCCCCCAGTCTCCAGCAGCCGCTCCATGTGAGGTCCCCCGGTCTCCAGCAGCCGCTCCATCTGAGGTCCCCCAGTCTCAGCAGCCGCTCCATGTGAGGTCCCCAGTCTCCAGCAGCCGCTCCATGTGAGGTCCCCAGTCTCCAGCAGCCGCTCCATGTGAGGTCCCCCAGTCTCCAGCAGCCGCTCCATGTGAGGTCCCCCGGTCTCCAGCAGCCGCTCCATGTGAGGTCCCCCGGTCTCCAGCAGCCGCTCCATGTGAGGTCCTCCAGTCTCCAGCAGCCGCTCCATGTGAGGTCCCCCGGTCTCCAGCAGCCGCTCCATGTGAGGTCCCCCAGTCTCCAGCAGCCGCTCCATGTGAGGTCCCCGGTCTCCAGCAGCCGCTCCATGTGAGGTCCCCAGTCTCCAGCAGCCGCTCCATGTGAGGTCCCCCGGTCTCCAGCAGCCGCTCCATGTGAGGTCCCCCGGTCTCCAGCAGCCGCTCAATGTGAGGGCCCCCGGTCTCCAGCAGCCGCTCAATGTGAGGGCCCCCGGTCTCCAGCAGCCGCTCCATGTGAGGTCCCCCGGTCTCCAGCAGCCGCTCCATGTGAGGTCCCCGGTCTCCAGCAGCCGCTCCATGTGAGGTCCCCAGTCTCCAGCAGCCGCTCCATGTGAGGTCCCCAGTCTCCAGCAGCCGCTCCATGTGAGGTCCCCCAGTCTCCAGCAGCCGCTCCATGTGTGACCCCCCAGTCTCCAGCAGCCGCTCCATGTGAGGGCCCCCAGTCTCCAGCAGCCGCTCCATGTGAGGTCCCCCGGTCTCCAGCAGCCGCTCCATCTGAGGTCCCCCAGTCTCAGCAGCCGCTCCATGTGAGGTCCCCCGGTCTCCAGCAGCCGCTCCATGTGAGGTCCCCCGGTCTCCAGCAGCCGCTCCATGTGAGGTCCCCCGGTCTCCAGCAGCCGCTCCATGTGAGGGCCCCCAGTCTCCAGCAGCCGCTCCATGTGAGGGCCCCCAGTCTCCAGCAGCCGCTCCATGTGAGGGCCCCCAGTCTCCAGCAGCTGTTCCGTCTGTTGACCACAGTGGTTGATGCAGAGCGCTCTCCTTGACTTCTCCAACATCGTTGGTGGCCATCATTTCTTCTCAGCGTGAATCGACTTTCATGAGTGAACAGCAGTGAGGACCACTGGTCCCTCGTCTGGCGTAGATACTCCCTGGCACTTTGCAATACAATGACGCCTGGAGTTGTGTGGCATTCATCATGTAGTTCTGCAGGGCATTGTTCACAATGAAGTGGTCATCAGTGTGGGATGTGGCCAAAGGATGTCTACTTCTCTGCCTTTCAATGACTCTTCCAGTCTCTGTATCTCTGATACAACCTTCTGATTACACTCTAAGCTCAGTGGCCATTTCCGTCTGAGAACATCCTGCTCGAAGCCTCGCAATGGTGAGGTACTGTTGATCAATCGTTAGGTGTCGACTTGTTCTCATGATGTCAAAATGTGAACAGCATGATGAGGAGGACTGTTTAATACCAATTCTAATTAAACCAGGACATTTATTGGCCAATTTATGGATCAAACACCTGTTGTGAATTTTGCTGTTAAGCTCCTTGTTAGAGAACAGCAAGTTGTGCAAAATGTACTGAAACAGTGAAACGTTGGACATGTGCATTCAAGGGAAGGTCACATTAAATTCTCCTGTAAAGGTTAGAGAGCATTTTAGGTTCATCCTGAAATTTCACCTCCAACTGTTTGTGAGTAGTGTAAGTCTTCGGCCCCTTTACTCAGGACTTAGTTGAAGCCCCTCTAGCAGTGATTCCAGCCTCCAGTCTTCTTGGATTTTTGACCATTCTTCTCTGTAGATTCTCACCAGCTCTGTCAGGTTGGACAGGGGCCGTCGGTGGACAGACATTTTCAGATCTCTACAGAGATGTTCCATTGGGTTCCGGGCTCTGGCTGTGGCCCCTGAAGGACATTCCCAAAGTTGTCCCTCAGCCGCTCCTGTGTTGTCCTGGCCATGGGCTTAGGGCCATTGTCTTATTCGAGGGTGAACCTTCTCCCCAGTCTGAGGTCCAGAGCTCTGGATCAGGTTCTCATGAAGAAAATCTCTGGACTTTGCTCTATTCAGCTTTCCCTCCACCCTGACCGGTCTCCCTGCCCCCACCATGCTTTACTGTAGGGATGGTATTGGGCAGGTGATGAGCGGCGCCTGGTCTCCTCCAGACATGATGCTGCCACCACCATGCTTTACTGTAGGGATGGTATTGGGCAGGTGATGAGCGGCGCCTGGTCTCTTCCAGACATGATGCTGCCCCCACCATGCTTCACTGTAGGGATGGTATTGGGCAGGTGATGAGCGGCGCCTGGTCTCCTCCAGACATGATGCTGCCCCCACCATGCTTTACTGTAGGGATGGTATTGGGCAGGTGATGAGCGGCGCCTGGTCTCCTCCAGACATGATGCTGCCACCACCATGCTTCACTGTAGGGATGGTATTGGGCAGGTGATGAGCGGCGCCTGGTCTCCTCCAGACATGATGCTGCCCCACCATGCTTCACTGTAGGGATGGTATTGGGCAGGTGATGAGCGGCGCCTGGTCTCCTCCAGACATGATGCTGCCCCCACCATGCTTCACTGTAGGGATGGTATTGGGCAGGAGATGAGCGGCGCCTGGTCTCCTCCAGACATGATGCTGCCACCACCATGCTTCACTGTAGGGATGGTATTGGGCAGGTGATGAGCGGCGCCTGGTCTCCTCCAGACATGATGCTGCCCCCACCATGCTTCACTGTAGGGATGGTATTGGGCAGGTGATGAGCGGCGCCTGGTCTCCTCCAGACATGATGCTGCCCCCACCATGCTTCACTGTAGGGATGGTATTGGGCAGGTGATGAGCGGCGCCTGGTCTCCTCCAGACATGATGCTGCCTCCACCATGCTTCACTGTAGGGATGGTATTGGGCAGGTGATGAGCGGCGCCTGGTCTCCTCCAGACATGACACTGCCCCCACCATGCTTCACTGTAGGGATGGTATTGGGCAGGTGATGAGCGGCGCCTGGTCTCCCCCAGACATGATGCTGCCCCCACCATGCTTCACTGTAGGGATGGTATTGGGCAGGAGATGAGCGGCGCCTGGTCTCCCCAGACATGATGCTGCCTCCACCATGCTTCACTGTAGGGATGGTATTGGGCAGGTGATGAGCGGCGCCTGGTCTCCTCCAGACATGATGCTGCCACCAACATGCTTCACTGTAGGGATGGTATTGGGCAGGAGATGAGCGGTGCCTGGTCTACTCCAGACATGATGCTGCCCCCACCATGCTTCACTGTAGGGATGGTATTGGGCAGGTGATGAGCGGCGCCTGGTCTCCTCCAGACATGATGCTGCCCCCACCATGCTTTACTGTAGGGATGGTATTGGGCAGGTGATGAGCGGCGCCTGGTCTCCTCCAGACATGATGCTGCCACCACCATGCTTCACTGTAGGGATGGTATTCGGCAGGTGATGAGCGGTGCCTGGTCTCACCCAGACATGATGCCCCCACCATGCTTCACTGTAGGGATGGTATTCGGCAGGTGATGAGCGGTGCCTGGTCTCCTCCAGACATGATGCTGCCTCCACCATGCTTCACTGTGGGATGGTATTGGGCAGGTGATGAGCAGCGCCTGGTCTCCTCCAGACATGATGCTGCCACCACCATGCTTCACTGTAGGGATGGTATTGGGCAGGTGATGAGCGGCGCCTGGTCTCCTCCAGACATGATGCTGCCACCACCATGCTTCACTGTAGGGATGGTAGTGGACAGGTGATGAGCGGCGCCTGGTCTCCTCCAGACATGATGCTGCCACCACCATGCTTCACTGTAGGGAGGGTATTGGGCAGGTGATGAGCGGCGCCTGGTCTCCTCCAGACATGATGCTGCCACCACCATGCTTCACTGTAGGGATGGTATTGGGCAGGTGATGAGCGGCGCCTGGTCTCCTCCAGACATGATGCTGCCCCCACCATGCTTCACTGTAGGGATGGTATTGGGCAGGTGATGAGCGGTGCCTGGTCTCCCCAGACATGATGCTGCCCCCACCATGCTTCACTGTAGGGATGGTATTGGGCAGGTGATGAGCGCCGCCTGGTCTCCCCCAGACATGATGCTGCCTCCACCATGCTTCACTGTAGGGATGGTATTGGGCAGGTGATGAGCGGCGCCTGGTCTCCTCCAGACATGATGCTGCCCCCACCATGCTTCACTGTAGGGATGGTATTGGGCAGGTGATGGCGGCACCTGGTCTCCTCCAGACATGATGCTGCCCCACCATGCTTCACTGTAGGGATGGTATTGGGCAGGTGATGAGCGGCGCCTGGTCTCCTCCAGACATGATGCTGCCCACCACCATGCTTCACTGTAGGGATGGTATTGGGCAGGTGATGAGCGGCGCCTGGTCTCCTCAGACATGATGCTGCCCCCACCATGCTTCACTGTAGGGATGGTATTGGGCAGGTGATGAGCGGCGCCTGGTCTCCTCCAGACATGATGCTGCCCCCACCATGCTTCACTGTAGGGATGGTATTGGGCAGGTGATGAGCGGCGCCTGGTCTCCTCCAGACATGATGCTGCCACCACCATGCTTCACTGTAGGGATGGTATTGGGCAGGTGATGAGCGGCGCCTGGTCTCCTCCAGACATGATGCTGCCACCACCATGCTTCACTGTAGGGATGGTATTGGGCAGGAGATGAGCGGCGCCTGGTCTCCTCCAGACATGATGCTGCCCCCACCATGCTTCACTGTAGGGATGGTATTGGGCAGGTGATGAGCGGCGCCTGGTCTCCTCCAGACATGATGCTGCCTCCACCATGCTTCACTGTAGGGATGGTATTGGGCAGGTGATGAGCGGCGCCTGGTCTCCTCCAGACATGATGCTGCCTCCACCATGCTTCACTGTAGGGATGGTATTGGGCAGGTGATGAGCGGCGCCTGGTCTCCCCCAGACATGATGCTGCCCCACCATGCTTCACTGTAGGGATGGTATTGGGCAGGTGATGAGCGGCGCCTGGTCTCCTCCAGACATGATGCTGCCCCACCATGCTTCACTGTAGGGATGGTATTGGGCAGGTGATGAGCGGCGCCTGGTCTCCTCCAGACATGATGCTGCCTCCACCATGCTTCACTGTAGGGATGGTATTGGGCAGGTGATGAGCGGCGCCTGGTCTCCTCAGACATGATGCTGCCTCCACCATGCTTCACTGTAGGGATGGTATTGGGCAGGAGATGAGCGGCGCCTGGTCTCCTCCAGACATGATGCTGCCCCCACCATGCTTCACTGTAGGGATGGTATTGGGCAGGTGATGAGCGGCGCCTGGTCTCCTCCAGACATGATGCTGCCTCCACCATGCTTCACTGTAGGGATGGTATTGGGCAGGTGATGAGCGGCGCCTGGTCTCCTCCAGACATGATGCTGCCTCCACCATGCTTCACTGTAGGGATGGTATTGGGCAGGTGATGAGCGGCGCCTGGTCTCCTCCAGACATGATGCTGCCTCCACCATGCTTCACTGTAGGGATGGTATTGGGCAGGTGATGAGCGGCGCCTGGTCTCCTCCAGACATGATGCTGCCCCCACCATGCTTCACTGTAGGGATGGTATTGGGCAGGTGATGAGCGGCGCCTGGTCTCCTCCAGACATGATGCTGCCCCCACCATGCTTCACTGTAGGGATGGTATTGGGCAGGTGATGAGCGGCGCCTGGTCTCCTCCAGACATGATGCTGCCCCCACCATGCTTCACTGTAGGGATGGTATTGGGCAGGTGATGAGCGGCGCCTGGTCTCCTCCAGACATGATGCTGCCACCACCATGCTTCACTGTAGGGATGGTATTGGGCAGGTGATGAGCGGCGCCTGGTCTCCTCCAGACATGATGCTGCCCCCACCATGCTTCACTGTAGGGATGGTATTGGGCAGGAGATGAGCGGCGCCTGGTCTCCTCCAGACATGATGCTGCCACCACCATGCTTCACTGTAGGGATGGTATTGGGCAGGTGATGAGCGGCGCCTGGTCTCCTCCAGACATGATGCTGCCCCCACCATGCTTCACTGTAGGGATGGTATTGGGCAGGAGATGAGCGGCGCCTGGTCTCCTCCAGACATGATGCTGCCCCCACCATGCTTCACTGTAGGGATGGTATTGGGCAGGTGATGAGCGGCGCCTGGTCTCCTCCAGACATGATGCTGCCCCCACCATGCTTCACTGTAGGGATGGTATTGGGCAGGTGATGAGCGGCGCCTGGTCTCCTCCAGACATGATGCTGCCACCACCATGCTTCACTGTAGGGATGGTATTGGGCAGGTGATGAGCGGCACCTGGTCTCCCCCAGACATGATGCTGCCTCCACCATGCTTCACTGTAGGGATAGTATTGGACAGGTGATGAGCGGCGCCTGGTCTCCTCCAGACATGATGCTGCCACCACCATGCTTCACTGTAGGGATGGTATTGGGCAGGTGATGAGCGGCGCCTGGTCTCCTCCAGACATGATGCTGCCACCACCATGCTTCACTGTAGGGATGGTATTGGGCAGGAGATGAGCGGCGCCTGGTCTTCCCCAGACATGATGCTGCCACCACCATGCTTCACTGTAGGGATGGTATTGGGCAGGAGATGAGCGGCGCCTGGTCTCCTCCAGACATAACTGAGGAGAAGCTTCTTTCACGGCCATAAAGCCCGGATTGGTGGAGGCTGCAGTGATGGTCGACCTTCTGGAACTTTCTCCTATCTGCACACAGGATCTCCGGAGCCCCACCTCAGGGACCATTGGGTTCTTGGTCACCTCTCTTGCTAAGGCCCTGCTTCCCCGATTACTTAGTTTTGGGGGCGGGGGGGGGGGGGGTTGTACTTTCAGAGCAGCAGTACCGATAAAAACCTCAACTCATCCCAGAATAAACGAGCCCCCGCACTGCTAAATGAAAAAGTTATGGCTCTCAGACTGTGACAATGCAAAAAGTAAAGAAGTAAAACATAAACAAAAATGAATTTTGTATCTTCGTGATTACGGATAAATGAATCGATTTTGGATGAAACATCTGAAGTCGATTCGCATAAAAATTCGTTTCAATACTGAATGCAGCGAGCGCTCTGTACAGCATTAGAATGTATTGGCTGTGATGAGCCGAAGTTATTACTTCTCGAAGTCTTGCGAAACTTTGCATAATAACTTCATAAATTGATTTATACTGTAAAAAAAGTTCGGTTCCAAGTGGTAGCTCCCTAATCGTGACTGTACTGACCTATGACTGCAGTGATCCGAGTGGAGAGGCCAGAAGATGATTGTACGAGCGGGGTCACAGACCGGACTGACTGCTGCGTCCACTGCACGATCCAATGAGAATGGTAGGTTTACAGATGTTACCTATCTCCGTAAACCTCTCCCTGCAGTACAAGCGCCTCTGTCACCAGCACTCGCCCCATTTTATGAGCCAGGGATCCGTGGAACCATAGGGTAATGGAATGGACCCATGAGATGTTTGGGAGGCCAAGGAGGGGATAAGAGCATCAGTATTTTCCCAATGATCCTTGTGTTCAGCCGCCAGCTGAGTTCCTTTGGTCCTCACAGTAGATGGGGGGGGGGGGGGGGGCCCCCTATTTGCAGGATTCCCCACATTTGTTTAGTTGTTAGTGAATAGCGTGCAGTCTCTTTTTGTTAGAGAAGCCCAACGATCAGGCATAATCTGCAGGGAGAACTTGGAAGCAAGTGTGTAATTCTGCCACAGCACCCCCGCAGGTAGAGTTCAGCATTACATGGGATGTGCCGGCCACCCTGCACTGCTCCAGACAGACGTTCCTGTTTGTCCCTAGGATCCCATTTTGGTGACAGCCCCATTACACCAGTGATACCAGTGTGAAATAAATGGAGAATTTCCTGTCCTCTGTCCACGTCCGAGGAGATTAGATTTAGAAATGTCAGTGGGATCAATGTTTTAGTCTGAGAGCCTCGTAATGACTGCATTTAAATTCAATCACACCAGTAACATCCAATAGAAAACAGATGAAAATAATTGTATTTCCCTGAAACGCGGCAGGCCATACTGGTGGGGGCAGTAGATGACCCTGCCTGTACTGAATGCAGCGTGATCTAATGCAAAATGGAGGTAGCCAAGAGATCAGCGGCCAATGGGTGACATGACTCATGATCAGGTGACCGAAAAACAGAACCTTCAAAAACGTAACCCAATCACTTTCCAGAATAATGGAGTCCATGTGTCCTCTGAAGGTCGGTAGCCGGCAGTGTGTGCCCATTGTACTGCCAGGACGGCGCAGCTTGTCTGCCCACAGAGCACCCATATTATGCCAGCAGTGCAAGGCTTCCAATTTACATTAAAGCGCCTCCGCCATTAACCTGACTACTCGTCCCTCCACCATTTACCTGACTACTCGCCCCTCCACCATTTATCTGACTACTCGCCCCTCCACCATTTACCTGACTACTCGCCCCTCCACCATTTACCTGACTACTCGCCCCTCCTCCATTTACCTGACTACTCGTCCCTCCACCATTTACCTGACTACTCGCCCCTCCACCATTTACCTGACTACTCGTCCCTCACCATTTACCTGACTACTCGCCCCTCCGCCATTAACCTGACTACTCGTCCCTCCACCATTTACCTGACTACTCGCCCCTCCACCATTTATCTGACTACTCGCCCCTCCACCATTTACCTGACTACTCGCCCCTCCACCATTAACCTGACTACTCGTCCCTCCACCATTTACCTGACTACTCGCCCCTCACCATTTACCTGACTACTCGTCCCTCCACCATTTACCTGACTACTCGCCCCTCCACCATTTACCTGACTACTCGTCCCCCCTCCATTTACCTGACTACTCGCCCCCCCTCCATTTACCTGACTACTCGTCCCCACTCCATTTACCTGACTACTCGCCCCTCCACCATTTACCTGACTACTCGCCCCCCCTCCATTTACCTGACTACTCGTCCCTCCACCATTTACCTGACTACTCGCCCCTCCACCATTTACCTGACTACTCATCCCTCCACCATTTACCTGACTACTCGCCCCTCACCATTTACCTGACTACTCGCCCCTCACCATTTACCTGACTACTCGTCCCTCACCATTTACCTGACTACTCGTCCCTCCACCATTTAAATGACTACTCGCCCCTCCACCATTTACCTGACTACTCGTCCCTCCACCATTTACCTGACTACTCGTCCCTCCACCATTTACCTGACTACTCGCCCTCCACTATTTACCTGACTACTCATCCCTCCACCATTTACCTGACTACTCGCCCCTCACCATTTACCTGACTACTCGCCCCTCACCATTTACCTGACTACTCGTCCTCACCATTTACCTGACTACTCGCCCTCCACCATTTACCTGACTACTCGTCCCTCCACCATTTACCTGACTACTCGCCCCTCCACCATTTACCTGACTACTCACCCCTCCACCATTTACCTGACTACTCGCCCCTCCATTTACCTGACTACTCGCCCCTCCACCATTTACCTGACTACTCGCCCCCCCCTCTATTTACCTTACTACTCACCCCTCCACCATTTACCTGACTACTCGCCCCTCACCATTTACCTGACTACTCGTCCCTCACCATTTACCTGACTACTCGTCCCTCCACCATTTAAATGACTACTCGCCCCTCCACCATTTACCTGACTACTCGTCCCTCCACCATTTACCTGACTACTCGTCCCTCCACCATTTACCTGACTACTCGCCCCTCCACTATTTACCTGACTACTCATCCCTCCACCATTTACCTGACTACTCGCCCCTCACCATTTACCTGACTACTCGCCCCTCACCATTTACCTGACTACTCGTCCCTCACCATTTACCTGACTACTCGCCCCTCCACCATTTACCTGACTACTCGTCCCTCCACCATTTACCTGACTACTCGCCCCTCCACCATTTACCTGACTACTCACCCCTCCACCATTTACCTGACTACTCGCCCCCCCTCCATTTACCTGACTACTCGCCCCTCCACCATTTACCTGACTACTCGCCCCCCCCTCTATTTACCTTACTACTCGCCCCTCCACCATTTACCTGACTACTCGCTCCTCCACCATTTACCTGACTACTCGCCCCTCCACCATTTACCTGACTACTCGCCCCTCCACCATTTATCTGACCTTTGCCCCTCCACCATTTACCTGACTACTCGCCCCTCCACCATTTACCTGACTACTCGCCCCTCCACCATTTACCTGACTACTCGTCCCTCCACCATTTACCTGACTACTCGCTCCTCCTCCTTTTACCTGACTACTCGCTCCTCCTCCTTTTACCTGACTACTCACCCCTCCACCATTTACCTGACTACTCACCCCTCCACCATTTACCTGACTATTCGCACCTCCACCATTTACCTGACTACTCGCTCCTCCTCCTTTTACCTGACTACTCACCCCTCCACCATTTACCTGACTACTCACCCCTCCACCATTTACCTGACTACTCGTCCCTCCACCATTTAGCTGACCTTTTCCCTCCACCATTTACTTGACTACTCGCCCCCCCTCTATTTACCTGACTACTCGTCCCTCCACCATTTACCTGACTACTCGTCCCTCCACCATTTAAATGACTACTCGCCCCTCCACCATTTACCTGACTACTCGTCCCTCCACCATTTACCTGACTACTCGCCCCTCCACCATTTACCTGACTACTCGCCCCTCCACCATTTACCTGACTACTCGTCCCTCCACCATTTACCTGACCTTTGCCCCTCCACCAATTATCTGATTTCTTTCCCCTTGGGTCACGCATCCAACCTGCACCCGAATTGTAATATTCTAATAAAATAAATACATAGTAAGTAGAAGCGAGGGCTGATGCAGGCCCCCCGGGGCGCTCACCTTCCACACAGTGCTTGAAGCCTAACCTTATGAAAGGATTTGAATTCTCTTTGCTTTCCATCCCAGGGACCTGCCAGGAGACCGCTCTAAATCTGCATCCAGTGTGTCCAGAATGACACTGCGCCTTTTAAAGCACATTAAATATTTGTGGCATTTACTGAGCAGCTGCCAGGAGTTACCACGCAGGAATTCAGCTTTGCATTTGATGTCTACCTTCTGGCTGCGCTCAGTCGTGCCGACCTTATTGCAGGCCAGATATGACCTTTTGGTCTGGCACGATGGGGTTTACTGAAATGTATTAAAATTCAGGGAGTGTTTCCCACCACAAGCCGCTCACGAGGCAGAAGATGCAGAATATTCCAGCAAAGACCTGACCATGTATGCACCAGAAATCCTAATGAGCAGAACATTATTATAAAACGGAAAAGGAAAGGGAAATGCAGTAAAATCAAATAATAAAACCAAAACAATCCATATCAGATTTTGTAATCTCTGAGAACCTATTCCCTTATTAATCATAAACATATCCTAAACAAAATAATGTACTTATATTCACACTGTCCTTGCCACTACACCGCAAGATATATACTGCCCCCTACTATAATACTGCTGCTATGTACAAGAATATAACTACTATAATACTGCTCCTATGTACAGGAATATAACTACTATAATACTGCTCCTATGTACAGGAATATAACTACAATAATACTGCTCCTATGTACAGGAATATAACTACTATAATACTGCTCCTATGTACAGGAATATAACTATAATACTGCTCCTATGTATAAGAATATAACTACTATAATACTGCTCCTATGTACAAGAATATAACTACTATAATACTGCTCCTATGTACAGGAATATAACTACTATAATACTGCTCCTATGTACAGGAATATAACTACTATAATACTGCTCCTATGTACAGGAATATAACTATAATACTGCTCCTATGTATAAGAATATAACTACTATAATACTGCTCCTATGTACAGGAATATAACTACTATAATACTGCTCCTATGTACAAGAATATAACTACTATAATACTGCTCCTATGTACAAGAATATAACTACTATAATACTGCTCCTATGTATAAGAATATAACTACTATAATACTGCTCCTATGTACAAGAATATAACTACTATAATACTGCTCCTATGATACAAGAATATAACTACTATAATACTGCCTCCTATGTACAAGAATATAACTAC
Source organism: Bufotes viridis (assembly GCA_033119425.1). Classification (NCBI taxonomy): domain Eukaryota; kingdom Metazoa; phylum Chordata; class Amphibia; order Anura; family Bufonidae; genus Bufotes; species Bufotes viridis. Next base: position 4,507,254 of record CM065597.1, read on the forward strand.
TATAATACTGCTCCTATGTACAAGAATATAACTACTATAATACTGCTCCTATGTACAAGAATATAACTACTATAATACTGCTCCTATGTACAAGAATATAACTACTATAATACTGCTCCTATATACAAGAATATAACTACTATAATACTGCTCCTATGTACAAGAATATAACTACTATAATACTGCTCCTATGTACAAGAATATAACTACTATAATACTGCTCCTATGTACAGGAATATAACTACTATAATACTGCTCCTATGTACAAGAATATAACTACTATAATACTGCTCCTATGAACAAGAATATAACTACTATAATACTGCCTCCTATGTACAGGAATATAACTACTATAATACTGCTCCTATGTACAAGAATATAACTACTATAATACTGCTCCTATGTACAGGAATATAACTACTATAATACTGCTCCTATGTACAATAATATAACTACTATAATACTGCCTCCTATGTACATGAATATAACTACTATAATACTGCTCCTAAGTACAAGAATATAACTACTATAATACTGCTCCTATGTACATGAATATAACTACTATAATACTGCTCCTATGTACAAGAATATAACTTCTATAATACTGCCACTGTATACCAGAATATTACTACTATAATACTGCTCCTATGTACAAGAATATAACTACTATAATACTGCTCCTATGTACAAGAATATAACTACTATAATACTGCTCCTATGTACAGGAATATAACTACTATAATACTGCTCCTATGTACAAGAATATAACTACTATAATACTGCTCCTATGAACAAGAATATAACTACTATAATACTGCCTCCTATGTACAGGAATATAACTACTATAATACTGCTCCTATGTACAAGAATATAACTACTATAATACTGCTCCTATGTACAGGAATATAACTACTATAATACTGCTCCTATGTACAATAATATAACTACTATAATACTGCCTCCTATGTACATGAATATAACTACTATAATACTGCTCCTAAGTACAAGAATATAACTACTATAATACTGCTCCTATGTACAAGAATATAACTACTATAATACTGCTCCTATGTACAAGAATATAACTTCTATAATACTGCCACTGTATACCAGAATATTACTACTATAATACTGCTCCTATGTACAAGAATATAACTACTATAATACTGCTCCTATGTGCAAGAATATAACTACTATAATACTGCTCCTATATACAAGAATATAACTACTATAATAATGTTCATGTGTAATTGCCTTGAAAAGTATTCATACCCCCTGAACTATTTCACACTTTTTCACGTTACATCCACAAACTTAAATGAATTTTATTGGGATTTTATGTGATCGACCAACACAAAGTGAGAAGAAAATGATGCAAGGTTTTCACAATGTTTAATAAGTAAAATTCTGAAAAGTGTGGGCTGCATTTGTATTCACCCCCTGTACTATGATGCCCCTAAATATGATCCAGTGTGACCTTCGCCTTCAGAAGTCACCTCAGTACATCGAGTCCACCTGTGTGTACTGTATTCTCAGTATAATTCCAGCTGTTCTGTGGAGGCCTCCGAGGCTTGTTAGAGAACATTAAACATTAATCATGAAAACCAAGGAACACAACAGACAGGTCAGGGATAAAGTTGTGGAGAAGTGTAATGCAGGGTTAGGTTATAGAAAAATATCCCACGCTCTGAACATCTTATGAAAGGAGTATGGCACAACTCCAAACCTACCAAGACACGGCCGCCCACCTAAACTGGCAGCCCAGACAAGGAGAGCACTCATTAGAAAAGCAGCCATGGTCACTGTGGAGGAGCTGCAGAGATCCACAGCTCAGGTGGGAGAATCTGTCCACAGGACAACTATCAGTCGTCTACTCCACTAATCTGCCCTTTATGGAGGAGTGGGAAGAAGAAAGCTGTTTCTGAAAGCCATAAGAAGTCCTGTCTGTAGTTTGTCACAAGCCACGTAGGGGACGCAGCAAACGTGGAAGAAGGTGCTCAGGTGAGATGAGACCAAAGTGGAACTTTTTGGCCTAACTGCAAAATGCTATGTGTGGAGAAAACTAACCCTGTACATCACCCGGAGCACACCGTCCCCACCGCGAGACATGGCAGCATCATGTTGCGGGGAGGCTTTTCTTCAGCAGGGACAGGGAAGCCGGTCAGAGATGATGGGAAGATGGATGCATCTAAATATGGGGCAATCCTGGAGGAAAACCCGCAGGTTCACCTGAACATTGCTGCTCACAGACGCTCGCTAACCGATCCGACTGAGTGCGAGCTCTTCTGCACAGAACAATGGGCAAAAATGTCAAATATGCAAAGCTGGAAGAGACAAACCCCTTACTGACCAGATTTTTATTAAACATTGTATGAAAACCTCGCCTCATCTTCTTCTCACCTCACACAGACTTGGACTTTGTGTCGGTCGATCCCATAAAATCCCAATAAAATACATTGAAGTTTGTGGGTGCAACGTGAGAAAATGTGGAAAAGTTCTCGGGGTGTGAATACTTTTTCAGGGTACTGTATTAGATGATGCAGCCTGGCAGCAGGATCCACATCTGGCTCCCCATTAATTGCACATCTCATGTAAATGTGTTTTTTTCAGTCACCATATACATTCGCAGTCTGGCCAGTACAGGTGTGTACCGTTAATTAGTGTAAAGCTACAGGCGGATCCTGCCCGGGCTGCATCGTGTACAGTTATATCTCCATGTTCTGTACCACAATGATAACCACATTAACCACATTGATTCAGACTACTTTAAGTGGAGCTCGATGTGGTCTGTACGGCCGTTCGGTGCTCGAGCAGTGTGGAGATCGAAGTGGCCTATAAAGCCGTGCGGTGCTCGAGCAGTGTGGAGCTCGGTGTGGTCTGTATGGCTGTGCGGAGCTCGAGCAGTGTGGAGCTCGGTGTGGTCTGTATGGCTGTGCGGAGCTCGAGCGGTGTGGAGATCGATGTGGTCTGTACAGCCGCTCGGTGCTCGAGCAGTGTGGAGATCGATGTGGTCCGTACAGCCGTGCGGGGCTCGAGCAGTGTGGAGCTCGATGTGGTCTGTACAGCCATGCGGTGCTCGAGCAGTGTGGAGCTCTGTGTGGTCTGTACAGCCGTGCGGTGCTCAAGCGGTATAGAGCTCTGTGTGGTCTGTACAGCCGTGCGGTGCTCAAGCAGTGTGGAGATCGATGTGGTCTGTACAGCCGTGCGGTGCTCGAGCAATGTGGAGCTCGGTGTGATCTGTATGGCTGCGCGGAGCTCGAGCGGTGTGGAACTCGATGTGGTCTGTACAGCCATGCGGTGTTTGAGCAGTGTGGAACTTGGTGTGGTCTGTACGGCAGTGCTGTCTGCAGCTCAGTGTGGTCTATATGGCGGTGCGGTGGGGAGTTCTGTGTGGTCTATACGGTCGTGCGGGGCTCGAGCAGTCTGGAGCTCGGTGTGGTCTGTACCACCGTGCGGTACTCGAGCAGTGTGGAGCCTGGTGTGGTCTATGTGGGCGTGCGGAGCTTGAGCAGTGTGAAGCTCGGTGTGGTCTGTATGGACGTGTGGTGCTCTAGCTGTATGAAGCCTGGTGTAGTCTATTCAGCGGTGAGGTGTTCAGCTCGATGTGGTATATATGGCTGTGCGATGCTCGAGCAGTGTGGAGCTCGGTTTGGTCTGTACGCCCGTGTGGTGCTCCTGCAGTGTGGAGCTCGGTGTGGTCTATACAGCGGTGCAGTGTGGAGCTCGGTGTGGTCTATATGCCCGTGTGGTGCTCCTGCAGTGTGGAGCTCGGTGTGTTCTATACAGCGGTGCAGTGTGGAGCTCGGTTTGGTCTGTACGCCCGTGTGGTGCTCCTGCAGTGTGGAGCTCGGTGTGGTCTATACAGTGGTGCAGTGTGGAGCTCGGTGTGGTCTATATGGCCGTGCAGCGCTCGAGTGGGCTGCGTCTCAGCTGTGGCACGACGGCGCCATGTGATTGTACCGTTATGGGTGCGATATGATGGAAGCTGCAGCATGTGATTTTTTTGGGGGGGGGGTTTACCCAGAAGATTTCCAGTATTTTACCGGAAAATATGGCGGATTGCAGAGCTGTCTGTAACAATAGGCTCATGGAGGACGGTGTTTGATTAATGTGAAATTATTCAGCTGGCTACCTTCTACGTGGCCTATTTCCGTGTCCAATTAGCATGCTAATAATGGTAATTATGTTCCATCCTGCGCCTCTCATCACCTAGAGGGGCTTTAAAATGATAAAATAATGACAATAAACAAGCTGATAGTGACATTCACTGGTCTCCTCTAATTACTGACAGAGCGCTCGCTAGGGAATGAGCCGCCGGCCGCGCGCACACAGCTCTGCTACAACTCCTCAACAAAAAAATGAAGTGATGCCTGGGCCTGAGCCATCCCTGCCCGGGAATCTGTATATCCCATATGTACAGAGAAGACACATTCTGAATATCGCAAATGTAATGGAATAGTCCAGCTCGCCTGCTGCTTCCATCCCTGATTCTTTTCCTCTTGTGCACGGAAAACACAGGTTAAACCTCGATTCTTAAAGCAAATAAAGATGGATCCAGCACCGCAGGACCGCGACTTGTTGTTTTTTATGGTCAGAAATAAAATATTTGCAGCGTCGATAACATCCTCATATTTAAACCAAAATCTACCTGTTTCGAACTTAGTAGTTTTTACTCATGACATTCTGAATATCAGATGATCGAGGGGTCATTTACCGAAGAGAGGAGGGGAACGAGAATCACGCCCCAGTTACAGAGCACGCCCCCCATGTTGTAAATGTCCTCCTGTGTTCTTCTTGTATACTGTATAGATAGATAGATAGATAGATAGATAGATAGATAGATAGATAGATAGATATACACAGTATACAGGTATTATATATACAGTATACAGGTATTATATATCTATATGTACAGTATACAGGTATTATATGTACAATATACAGGTATTATATGTACAATATACAGGTATTATATGTACAGTATACAGGTATTATATGTACAGTATACAGGTATTATATGTACAATATACAGGTATTATCTGTACAGTATACAGGTATTATATGTACAGTATACAGGTATTATATGTACAATATACAGGTATTATATGTACAATATACAGGTATTATATGTACAGTATACAGGTATTATATGTACAGTATACAGGTATTATATGTACAGTATACAGGTATTATCTGTACAATATACAGGTATTATATGTACAGTATACAGGTATTATCTGTACAATATACAGGTATTATATGTACAGTATACAGGTATTATCTGTACAATATACAGGTATTATATGTACAGTATACAGGTATTATATGTACAATATACAGGTATTATATGTACAGTATACAGGTATTATCTGTACAATATACAGGTATTATATGTACAATATACAGGTATTATCTGTACAATATACAGGTATTATATGTACAGTATACAGGTATTATATGTACAATATACAGGTATTATATGTACAGTATACAGGTATTATATGTACAGTATACAGGTATTATATGTACAGTATTTAGGTATTATATGTACAGTATACAGGTATTATATGTGTACAGTATACAGGTATTATATGTACAGTATACAGGTATTATATGTACAGTATACAGGTATTATATGTATATACAGTATTCAGGTATTATATGTACAGTATACAGGTATTATATGTACAATATACAGGTATTATATGTACAGTATACAAGTATTATATGTGTACAGTATACAGGTATTATATGTACAGTATACAGGTATTATATGTACAGTATACAGGTATTATATGTACAGTATACAGGTATTATATGTACAGTATACAGGTATTATATGTATGTACAGTATACAGGTATTATATGTACAGTATACAGGTATTATTATGTACAGTATACAGGTATTATATGTACAGTATACAGGTATTATATGTACAATATACAGGTATTATATGTATGTACAGTATACAGGTATTATATATGTGTACAGTATACAGGTATATGTACAGTATACAGGTATTATATGTACAATATACAGGTATTATATGTACAGTATACAAGTATTATATGTACAGTATACAGGTATTATATGTACAGTATACAGGTATTATATGTACAGTATACAGGTATTATATATGTACAGTATACAGGTATTATATGTACAGTATACAGGTATTATATGTACAGTATACAGGTATTATATGTATGTACAGTATACAGGTATTATATATGTACAGTATACAGGTATTATATGTACAGTATACAGGTATTATATGTACAGTATCAGGTATTATATGTACAGTATACAGGTATTATATGTATGTACAGTATACAGGTATTATATGTACAGTATACAGGTATTATATGTACAGTATACAGGTATTATATGTACAGTATACAGGTATTATATGTACAATATACAGGTATTATATGTACAGTATTCAGGTATTATATGTACAGTATTCAGGTATTATATGTACAATATACAGGTATTATATGTACAATATACAGGTATTATATGTACAATATACAGGTATTATATGTACAGTATACAGGTATTATATGTACAGTATACAGGTATTATATATGTGTACAGTATACAGGTATTATATGTATGTACAGTATACAGGTATTATATGTATATACAGTATACAGGTATTATATATATGTACAGTATACAGGTATTATATGTATGTACAGTATACAGGTATTATATGTACAGTATACAGGTATTATATGTATGTACAGTATACAGGTATTATATGTACAGTATACAGGTATTATATGTATGTACAGTATACAGGTATTATATGTACAGTATTCAGGTATTATATGTACAGTATACAGGTATTATATGTATGTACAGTATACAGGTATTATATGTATGTACAGTATACAGGTATTATATATATGTACAGTATACAGGTATTATATATGTACAGTATACAGGTATTATATGTACAGTATACAGGTATTATATGTACAGTATACAGGTATTATATGTACAGTATACAGGTATTATATATGTACAGTATACAGGTATTATATATATGTACAGTATACAGGTATTATATATATGTACAGTATACAGGTATTATATGTATGTACAGTATACAGGTATTATATGTACATTATACAGGTATTATATGTACAGTATACAGGTATTATCTGTACAATATACAGGTATTATATGTACAGTATACAGGTATTATATGTACAATATACAGGTATTATATGTACAGTATACAGGTATTATATGTACAGTATACAGGTATTATATGTACAGTATACAGGTATTATATGTATATACAGTATTCAGGTATATACACTGCCTGTCCCAAAAAAAAGTCGCCACCAAAAAAAGTGTCACCCACAGTAATATTCGGTTGGAGCGCCTTTAGCCTTGATTGCGGCACGCGCTCGCTGTGGCATTGTTTCGATAAGCTTCTGCAGTGTCACAAGATTTTTTTTATTTTTAGATTTTTTTTTATTTTTTAAGTTCTTGCACTGATGATGGCGGAGTCTGACCGCTGCGCACAGCCGTCTCCAGCACATCCCACAGATTCTCCATGGGGTTCAGGTCTGGACTCTGTGGTGGCCGCTCCATGGGTGACGATGACGTCTCCGGCTCCCTGATCCGCTCCGTCACAATTTGAGCCCGATGGATCCTGGCATTGTCCTCTTGGAATATGCCGGTGCCATCAGGGAAGGATGGAATAACCCGGTCATTCAGTATCTTCAGGTAGTCGCTGACCTCATTCTTGGAGCACATACTGTTGCTGCACTTACACCTGACCAACTGCAGCGACCCCCGATCCTAGCACGGCCCCCACAGGCCTGTACAGGAGGCACCAGGCATGATGGGGGCAGCACTTCATCTCTTCTTACCCTGATGCGTCCATCACTCTGGAACAGGGTAAATCTGGACTCCTCAGACCACACGACCTTCTTCCATTGCTCCAGAGTCCAATCTTTATGCTCCCTCACTGGTTTTCCTCACTGGTTTTCCTCACTGGTTTTCCTCACTGGTTTTCCTCACTGATTAGCGGTTTTCTTACGGCTCCACAGCTGTCCAGTCCCGATCCCCTGAGTCCCCTTCGCATTGTGCGGGTGGAAACGCTCTCACTGTCACTATCACACAGGGCCCTGATTCTACTGTTGTTTTTCTTCGATTTGATTTCACCAAACAGTTAAGTGATCGCCGATCGCCATCATTCAGGATTTTTTCCGGCCACATTTCCTCCTTGAATACGATGGGTCCCCGCTGTCCTTCCAGTATTATATATATGTACAGTATACAGGTATTCATACAAACAAATTGCTGCAGCGCTCACCTCCACCCTTTAGCTCTGGAAGCACGGATGAGAGACCCGAACCAGGTCCTTGCGGTATATTCATAGAAAAAAATCCAATCCAGCTTTCCTTAAAACCGATTCCTTTATTGATTTCTTGTATACGTAAAATCCACGGACAATGTCAGAGTACACACAAGGTGACGCGTTTCGGGCTTACAGAATCATGCCCTTCATCAGACCATTTCTATGAGTATACAGGTATTATATATATGTACAGTATACAGGTATTATATGTATGTACAGTATACAGGTATTATATGTATGTACAGTATACAGGTATTATATGTATGTACAGTATACAGGTATTATATATATATGTACAGTATACAGGTATTATATGTATGTACAGTATACAGGTATTATATGTATGTACAGTATACAGGTATTATATGTATGTACAGTATACAGGTATTATATGTATGTACAGTATACAGGTATTATATATATATGTACAGTATACAGGTATTATATGTGTGTACAGTATACAGGTATTATATATATATATGTACAGTATACAGGTATTATATGTATGTACAGTATACAGGTATTATATGTATGTACAGTATACAGGTATTATATGTATGTACAGTATACAGGTATTATATGTATGTACAGTATACAGGTATTATATATATGTACAGTATACAGGTATTATATATATGTACAGTATACAGGTATTATATGTATGTACAGTATACAGGTATTATATGTATGTACAGTATACAGGTATTATATGTGTGTACAGTATACAGGTATTATATGTGTGTACAGTATACAGGTATTATATGTGTGTACAGTATACAGGTATTATGTGTGTACAGTATACAGGTATTATATGTGTGTACAGTATACAGGTATTATATGTACAGTATACAGGTATTATATATGTATGTACAGTATACAGGTATTATATGTATGTACAGTATACAGGTATTATATATATATGTACAGTATAAAGGTATTATATATGTGTACAGTATACAGGTATTATATGTATGTACAGTATACAGGTATTATATGTATGTACAGTATACAGGTATTATATGTATGTACAGTATACAGGTATTATATATATATATATATATATGTACAGTATACAGGTATTATATATATGTACAGTATACAGGTATTATATGTATGTACAGTATACAGGTATTATATATATATGTACAGTATACAGGTATTATATGTATGTACAGTATACAGGTATTATATGTATGTACAGTATACAGGTATTATATGTATGTACAGTATACAGGTATTATATATGTACAGTATACAGGTATTATATATATGTACAGTATACAGGTATTATATATATGTACAGTATACAGGTATTATATGTATGTACAGTATACAGGTATTATATATGTACAGTAAACAGGTATTATATGTACAGTATACAGGTATTATATGTATGTACAGTATACAGGTATTATATGTATGTACAGTATACAGGTATTATATATGTACAGTATACAGGTATTATATGTATGTACAGTATACAGGTATTATATATGTACAGTATACAGGTATTATATATATGTACAGTATACAGGTATTATATATGTGTACAGTATACAGGTATTATATATGTACAGTATACAGGTATTATATATATGTACAGTATACAGGTATTATATATATGTACAGTATACAGGTATTATATATGTGTACAGTATACAGGTATTATATGTATGTACAGTATACAGGTATTATATATGTATGTACAGTATACAGGTATTATATATGTATGTACAGTATACAGGTATTATATGTATGTACAGTATACAGGTATTATATGTATGTACAGTATACAGGTATTATATGTATGTACAGTATACAGGTATTATATATATGTACAGTATACAGGTATTATATATAGGTACAGTATACAGGTATTATATATATATGTACAGTATACAGGTATTATATATATATATGTACAGTATACAGGTATTATATATATGTACAGTATACAGGTATTATATATGTACAGTATACAGGTATTATATGTATGTACAGTATACAGGTATTATATGTATGTACAGTATACAGGTATTATATGTATGTACAGTATACAGGTATTATATGTATGTACAGTATACAGGTATTATATATATGTACAGTATACAGGTATTATATGTATGTACAGTATACAGGTATTATATGTATGTACAGTATACAGGTATTATATGTATGTACAGTATACAGGTATTATATATATGTACAGTATACAGGTATTATATGTATGTACAGTATACAGGTATATATATGTACAGTATACAGGTATTATATATGTGTACAGTATACAGGTATTATATATGTACAGTATACAGGTATTATATATATGTACAGTATACAGGTATTATATATGTACAGTATACAGGTATTATATATATATGTACAGTATACAGGTATTATATATATATGTACAGTATACAGGTATTATATATATGTACAGTATACAGGTATTATATATGTATGTACAGTATACAGGTATTATATATATGTACAGTATAAAGGTATTATATATATGTACAGTATACAGGTATTATATATGTACAGTATACAGGTATTATATGTATGTACAGTATACAGGTATTATATGTATGTACAGTATACAGGTATTATATATGTACAGTATACAGGTATTATATATGTACAGTATACAGGTATTATATATATGTACAGTATACAGGTATTATATGTACAGTATACAGGTATTATATGTATGTACAGTATACAGGTATTATATATATGTACAGTATACAGGTATTATATATGTACAGTATACAGGTATTATATATGTACAGTATACAGGTATTATATGTACAGTATACAGGTATTATATGTATGTACAGTATACAGGTATTATATGTACAGTATACAGGTATTATATGTACAGTATACAGGTATTATATGTACAGTATACAGGTACTATATATATGTACAGTATACAGGTATTATATATATGTACAGTATACAGGTATTATATATATATATGTACAGTATACAGGTATTATATATGTGTACAGTATACAGGTATTATATCTGTACAGTATACAGGTATTATATGTACGTACAGTATACAGGTATTATATGTATGTACAGTATACAGGTATTATATGTATGTACAGTATACAGGTATTATATGTACAGTATACAGGTATTATCTGTACAATATACAGGTATTATATGTACAGTATACAGGTATTATATGTACAGTATACAGGTATTATATGTACAATATACAGGTATTATATATGTACAGTATACAGGTATTATATGTATATACAGTATTCAGGTATATACACTGCCTGTCCCAAAAAAAAGTCGCCACCAAAAAAAAAGTGTCACCCACAGTAATATTCGGTTGGAGCGCCTTTAGCCTTGATTGCGGCACGCGCTCGCTGTGGCATTGTTTCGATAAGCTTCTGCAGTGTCACAAGATTTTTTTTTATTTTTAGATTTTTTTTTATTTTTTAAGTTCTTGCACTGATGATGGCGGAGTCTGACCGCTGCGCATGGCCGTCTCCAGCACATCCTACAGATTCTCCATGGGGTTCAGGTCTGGACTCTGTGGTGGCCGCTCCATGGTGACGATGACGTCTCCGGCTCCTGATCCGCTCCGTCTGAATTTGAGCCCGATGGATCCTGGCATTGTCCTCTTGGAATATGCCGGTGCCATCAGGGAAGGATGGAATAACCCGGTCATTCAGTATCTTCAGGTAGTCGCTGACCTCATTCTTGGAGCACACACTGTTGCTGCACTTACACCTGACCAACTGCAGCGACCCCCGATCCCAGCACGGCCCCCACAGGCCTGTACAGGAGGCACCAGGCATGATGGGGGCAGCACTTCATCTCTTCTTACCCTGATGCGTCCATCACTCTGGAACAGGGTAAATCTGGACTCCTCAGACCACACGACCTTCTTCCATTGCTCCAGAGTCCAATCTTTATGCTCCCTCACTGGTTTTCCTCACTGGTTTTCCTCACTGGTTTTCCTCACTGATTAGCGGTTTTCTTACGGCTCCACAGCTGTCCAGTCCCGATCCCCTGAGTCCCCTTCGCATTGTGCGGGTGGAAACGCTCTCACTGTCACTATCACACAGGGCCCTGATTCTACTGTTGTTTTTCTTCGATTTGATTTCACCAAACAGTTAAGTGATCGCCGATCGCCATCATTCAGGATTTTTTCCGGCCACATTTCCTCCTTGAATCTGATGGGTCCCGCTGTCCTTCCAGTATTATATATATGTACAGTATACAGGTATTCATACAAACAAATTGCTGCAGCGCTCACCTCCACCCTTTAGCTCTG
>CM065597.1:4520437-4566886 GCA_033119425.1 Bufotes viridis
AGGCAGTATTATAGTAGTTATATTCTTGTACATAGGAGCAGTATTATAGTAGTTATATTCTTATATAGGAGCAGTATTATAGTAGTTATATTCTTGTACATAGGAGGCAGTATTATAGTAGTTATATTCTTGTATATAGTAGCTGTATTATAGTAGTTATATTCTTGTACATAGGAGCAGTATTATAGTAGTTATATTCTTGTACATAGGAGCAGTATTATAGTAGTTATATTCTTGCACATACTGTTTAGACCCGTCACGCCCCCCCCCCCCACTCACACACACACATGGGGCGTCTATCATTGATTTGGGTGAGGCTCCTTGGACCTGGGGTGATTCCATTATGACGGGAATATGATGAGGTTCGTGTTGTCATTTTTTCCATACGAAGTTTCAGCATTTAATGAAATAGATCAACATTGGCTTCACCCAAACATAACACGTCCCCTTCTAGATTTCTGTACCCGAGGTCCTGGCACCCCGCGTCCTGCTGAATGAGGCCGGGCGATGTTAAAAGGGCAGACGCCCGTTTATTTCACTTTACTTTTCCCAAAACATTTTAGTAATTCTTCAACCTAATGTTATGGAGAAAACTGACGCCTTGTGCTGATGTCTGGTCAGACCGTGCTCAACGCAACAGGCTACGGGGAAGATTGAATGGCGACAAAGCGGGATGACTAACAGAGAAAGCAGGAGAACTTTTCGCTGGAAGTATTAATAAAGACATTTTGTTTTAAAATGGAAAAAATATTGCTGAGATTTGGCTTGTGACAGCCATTTGGGGCCGACTGGAGGCAGTTTAACGTCTCTCGCCATACAGGGCAGATACTCTGTGTTCTTTGGACAGATTCCCATGTCCCCTGCAGGAAAGCAATCTGCCTATTTACATATCAAAGCAGAGGAGTAAGCCAATCCCAGCAGGCTTCAAAGGGGAAATGAGCGCTCTATATATAGGAGACGACTGCTGAGAACCCCCTACTCCAATGGGGTTTTTACCTTTCCAAAAAAAAGTGTTGTTTTTACCTTACTGTTCTTATAGAGAGGATTTACCCGTAGCCAGATATAACATGTGGGTCTCCAGTGCCAGAATCGGGAGGAAGAAGAATTACAAAGTATTCAAGGCTAGATAAGGATGGACGAGCAGAGACGCCGGATGGAGGGAGCGAAGACCAGTTCAGACTGTGAGAACGCCCAGTAATCCATCCGTATATAGTAATATCATAATATGTAATATACTAGTAACACTACATGTAACAGTAGAGGCGTAGAATAATACTAATAATAAATAATACATCAGTATACATAGAATATTCACTAAACACTACATCTAATAGCAGTCATAAAATAACAGTAGATGTATAATTCTAAAGAATACATCAGGATATTGTAATATATAGAATATAATAACACTACATGGAATAAGAGTCATAGAATAATCTAATATATAAAGCTGAGTGTATGTTCGCTAAAGGAATCCGCACCGTCGCATGACTTTCTCCCTGCAGCTCACACTCAGACAGCACAGTGCTGCTGTCTGAGAGGGAGCTGTTCAAAAATACATCTCTGTGTCCGTCCAAGCGCTGCGCCAGGGAGTCTGAAAGCCGGACTGTCCAGCCTAAAACCAGACCTCTTACCACCCTAGGAGCAGGCTGCTGTGGAGGTCACATTTAAGGGGACGGTCCACAATGGAGGTTAGTGTTAAGGGGCAGATTGCTGTAGAGGCCACTGTTAAGGGGGTGGGGTGTTCTGGAAATCGCTGTTAAGAAGATGGGGTACTGTGGAGGTCACTAATAAAGGGGCGGCCTCTGTGGAGGTCACTGTTAAAGGGGTGGACTGCTGTGGAGGTCAGTGTTAATGTGGCGGGATGCTGTGGAGGACACTGTTAAAGGGACGGGAGCTGTGGAGGTCTCTGTTAAAAGAGCGGGTGCTGTTAAGGTCTCTGTTAAGGGGACAAGGAACAGTGGAGGTCACAATTAAGGGTAAGGTCCACTATGGTGGTCAGTGTTAAGGGGCCGGGTGCTATAGAGGTTACTGTTAAGGGGACGGGGTGTGGTGGAGGTCACATTTTAAGTGAACGGAGCTCTGTGGAGGTCACTGTTAAGGTGGCAAGTTCCAGCTGCATATGTATACTTAACTTAGGGGCTAGACTCATGACATTATTTCCAGGAAAATTTACCCCTTTAAAACATCACTTTAATTTTAGTCCAGTTAAAAAGAAAAAAATTACAGACGGGAAAACTTCTGCCCCAACAGTTATTAAATCCTACTCAAAACCCACTTCAGATGTCAACATAACACCGCCTCAATACCTGGGGGCATCATCCATATACTCAATGGGCATTGGCATAGGCTGGCAGTGATATTCTACATCCAAAGGCAATAGTCACCTAGGGCGATGGGTGTTGATGATGCCCTCTTTCCCTAACACTTGCCCTGAGGATCACCTGTGCCCAGAGACGACCCCTGAAGGTGGGGACCCCCTGTCCTCGTGCCTAGAGCTGTCTCACCCCCTTTCTTGCCCTAAGGGGGGTATGTTACTCCAATTGATGCTACCAGCCAGGTATTGAGTGTTTGAAAAAAATAAAAATCAGTGTCCCTGGGATCCGACCGACATAGGTACCATGGTCAGAAGAACCCAAATTTATGTGTCTAATGTGCCACAGTCACAGGGGTCAATACGGTGGTATGTTTTGGACGGCTACCTCTCAGGTAAGTATCAGGGCCGTCACTAACATGAGCACATGTTTTATCAATGCATTTATGCGAAACGGCATAAGTGAGTGTATGCATCCTGTCACCGGTAGATAATTGCCGTTTTACCTTTTATTCATTGTGATTGAATCTTATATTCTGTTTCAGGTCTAATGTGAGCAGAACTGACCCGCTATCTCGGTTCCGTATTGGAGTAACATACCCCCTTAGGGCAAGAAAGGGGGTGAGACAGCTCTAGGCACGAGGACAGGGGGTCCCCACCTTCAGGGGTCGTCTCTGGGCACAGGTGATCCTCAGGGCAAGTGTTAGGGAAAGAGGGCATCATCAACACCCATCGCCCTAGGTGACTATTGCCTTTGGATGTAGAGTATCACTGCCAGCTTATGCCAATGCCCATTGAGTATATGGATGATGCCCCCAGGTATTGAGGCGGTGTTATGTTGCTATCTGAAGTGGGTTTGGAGTAGGAGTTGATAACTGTTGGGGCAGAAGTTTTCCCGTGTGTAATTTTTTCTTTTTAACTGGACAAAATTTAAAGTGATGTTTTAAAGGGGTAAATTTTGCTGGAAATAGTAGTAAGGGGCAAGTTATTGTGAAAATCACTGTTAACGAGACGGGGTACTGTGGAGGTCACTAATAAAGGGGCGGCCGCTGCGGAGGTCACTGTTAAAGTGGAGGGCGCTGTGGAGGTCACTGTTAAGAGAGGAGGGGACTGTGGAGGGCCACTATTAGCGGGGCAGCGGGGTACTGTGAGGTCACTGTTAAGGCAGCGGGTACAGTGGAGGTCACTGTTAAGGCAGCGGGTGCAGTGGAGGTCACTGTTGCAGTGGAGGTCACTGTTAACTAGGGAGCAGGGTACTGTGACAGTCACTGATAAAGGGGCAGTCGCAGTGGAGGTCTCTTTTAAGGGGGCCGGGAATGGTGGAGGTCATAGTTAAGTTGACTGTTACCTATGGTCAGTGTTAAGGGGCATGTACTGTAGAGGTCACTGTTAAGGGGGCGGGCCCCTGTGGAGGTCACTGTCAAGGGCGTGGGGTGCTGTGGAACTCACTGTTAAAGGTGCAGGTTGCTGTGAAGGTAAAAATTAAGGGGATGGCTTGCTGTGGAGGTCCTATTTTAAGGAGACGGGGCACTGTGCGGGGGCAGTGTTAAGGGCTGGGGGGCCGTGGAGGTCACTGTTATAGTGGATACTGTCGATATCTTTTAACGACACACACAAACATTAAATGACACAGATGAAATATACCGTGCGGAGCCGGGTCCTTCTGCTAGTACTAGATATATGATTATAAGGAATCCATCAGCATATTGTAATATATGGAATATAATAACACTACATGTAATAACAGTCATAGAATAATAATAGATATTTACTTGTAGATTGTAAGCTCTTGTGGGCAGCTCCGCCCCCCTCTGTCTGTTAATAGTTCATGGTTTATTGTATTTTATATTATTTATTTGTAAACCTCTCTTGATGTACAAGGAATTAACCCGTAGAATACCTGCACCATACAGCTACGGCGCGCTGATTGGGAGGGTACCTGATCAGCGGTAGGGGTCCGGCTGTTCCCGTTAGCTGAACCCCTGCTGTATGCGCCGACATGGGTAAAAACACTGATGCCGGCACATTAACTCTAGCTGTGCCGCAGTCAGCGCTGACCGCGGCACATGCGATAGCCTTGCCGATGGCTGGGAAGGCAGCCTGATGCCTTACATGTCACAAGTCTGTGAGACCCGGCCCCTGTATTACACTGTGTAATACACTTACAGCAAAATTGTAATGCATTGTAGAGGGGACCATAGTGGGACAAAAAAATAAAGTTAGAAAAAAAATGTTTAAAAAATATTGTTTTACATAATAAAATTTTTAAGTTTCACTTAAAAAAAGTGTCCTTTTCTCCAAATTAAGTTATAAAAAATTGAAATATCAGGTATCGACCGGCCTATAAAAATATCACATTTTCTGGTCACCTTGCCTCACAAAAAGTGTAATACCAAGTGATCAAAAAGTCCTATGTACTCCAAAATGGCACCAATCCAACCATCATCTCTTCCCACAAAAAATTAGACCCTAGCTAAGACAATCGCCAGAAAAATAAAGAAAATAGGGCTCTCAGAACATGGCAACACAAAAACAAGTTTTGATGCTATTCAAAAATGCTTTTACTGTGTAAAACGTAACAGGTTGAACGCTGTAAAATAAAATCAATATAAACTGTGCCAGAACAGTCATTTTTGTCACCTCACCTTACAAAATGCATAATATCGAATGATCAAAAAGTCATATATAACCCAAAATGGTACCAATCAAAACGTCACCTCATCCCACAACAAATAAGCCCCCACATAAGACAGTCACTCAAAAGATAAAAATCAATGGCACCCGTAAACCAATCCATCAAAATTTGCACTGCAAAAGCCATGTGGCGCTCCTTCCTTTTTGAGTCCTGCCATTTGCCCCCACAGCAGTTTACCACCACACATGGGGTGTCGCCATATTCAGGAGAAATTGGGTAACAAATTATGGGGTGCTTTTTCTCCTGTTACCCCTTGTGAAAATAAAAAATTTCGGGCTAAAGCAACATTTTATTGGAAGAAATTAAACTTTTCATTTTCATAGCCAAGTGTTTCCAAATTCCATTAAACGCTTATAGGGTCAAACACCCCTTAATATATTCTTTCAGGGGGGTCTTTTTTTAGGGTCTCCACTGTAGGGGTACATCAGGGTCTCTTCAAATACAAAATGGTGCCTAAAAACCATTCTAGAAAAATCTGCCTCTAAAAACCATATGGCGCTCCTTCCCTTCTGACCACTGCCAAGTGCCCATAGAGCAGTTTACCTCCACATATGGGGTATTTCTGTAAACTGCAGAATCACAGTAATGTTTATTGAGGTTTATTCTGCTGTTAACCCTTGCTGTGTTGCAAGAAAAATGAAATAACATAAAAAATGTACAAAAAAAATTTTTTTTTAAATTTCACCTTCATTTTCCTTTAATTCTTGTGGAACACCTCAAGGGTTAACAAAGTTTGTAAAATCTGTTTTGTATCATTTGACGGGTGTAGTTTCTAAAATTGGGTCATTTATGGGTGATTTCTATTACGTAAATCCCTCAAAATCATTTTATATCTGAATTGCTTAATAAAATGGTTTTGGAAATTTTCTTGAAAATTTGAAAAATTGCTTCTAAAATTGTGAGCCTTCTAACGTCCTAAACAATAAAATGATATTTACAAAATTACGCCAACATAACGCAGACATGTGGGGAATGTAAAGTAATGAATATTTTTTGAGGTATTACTATCTGCCATAAAAGCAGAGAAATTCATATTTAGAAAATAGTGAATTTTTTAAATTTTCTCAAATTTTTGGATTTTTTAAATATATAAAGGTAAAACAGTGACTCAAATTTATCGCTAACATGAATTACTATGTGTCAGGAGAAAACAGTCTCAGAATGGTTCAGATAAGAAAAAGCTTTCCAAAGTTATTACCACATAAAGTGACACATTTGCAAAAATTGGCCTGGGATTTAAGGAGAAAAGCGTCTCAGTACAGAAGGGGTTAATGGCGCTTTCAAATAAATAATATTAATAATTAAAATAATATTAGTAGACGTATGATTATAAAGAATACATCAGTATATAGTAATATAATATAGAATATAATAACACTACATGTAATAAGTCATAGAATAATATTAGATGTATATTTATATGAATAGTATAAATATACATAATCATAGTAATAACATAAAACACACAGTCATGAGAGAAACAAAGTCCACCCTCTTTACATACCCTGGTTTTATCAGGGGGTCATTCACAAACAGATATATGCCGCTTTTTGACGTATGTCTGCCACAGGCCTTTGCGCCGTAATCTGAGACTTCTTCCACTCACGCCAGGTCTAAAAATGGGGGCGTGACGTGGGCAGAGAAGGGGGCAGCTGGACAGGCCCGTCTCATTTATCATTTTCTACGCCTGTTGCAGGTGTAGAAAATGGTCTAAATCGATGCCAGCAAGGGAGCTGATGTAGATTTAGACTGGCGGTGGATGCTGGCGCCTCTACATAACTTTGGCGGATCCACCGCCAGTGCATGGGTCTAAAATGCCGTTCTTAATAAATGGCCCCCACAGAAGTCTGTGCTTTCTTCAGATGCAGTTTCAGGCTTCAGCCTGACAACCCTTCCACACCAGTGTTTCCTGCTGACTGGGGCCTGTACCGTCTCAGATGTGGCTCTTGGGTCTTTTCAGTTTCTCTCCGCTTTGCTCGCTCTGACCTTGGGGTGAATTTGATCGGACGTCCACTCCTGGGATGGTTGTCAGATGTCTTGGTTGTTTTCCACTCCGGGGAAGGTTGTCAGATGTCTTGGTTGTTTTCCACTCCGGGGAAGGTTGTCAGATGTCTTGGTTGTTTTCCACTCCGGGGAAGGTTGTCAGATGTCTTGGTTGTTTTCCACTCCGGGGAAGGTTGTCAGATGTCTTGGTTGTTTTCCACTTGTGATTTTTTTCTCACTGTAGAATGATGGGCTTCAGATGGTTTGGGAATGGCCTCATAACCGTCCTCAGATGGACGGGAGCCGCGATTACTTCTGTGAAGTCACTGCTGATGTCTCCTTCTTGGCCTGGATCCCCAGACTAGTGATGAGCGACCGCTCCCGCCAAAGCCTCAACGCAGGCAATACGTTTTATCAGAGCGGAAATGTATGAGTGACGGTTAGGAACAAACTGGCTTCACGCATCACCGCTCCAGACCAGCAAACTGCCGAATCCTCTGCGTTTATACAGGGGTCACACTTGATTAATTAATCAACGCCATTCGGTTATCAACGCCTGTCGGATACGTACAGAACGGACTTTCAGATCATGTGACGTGTGAAGCATTTAAGTGCAGACATAAATCTAGTTGTGTGTCAGGCTTCTTTCACACTAGCGTTCATGGATCTGCAAAAACGCTTCCGTTACAATAATACAACCGCCTGCATCCACCATGAACGGATCCGGTTGTATTATGTCTTCTATAGCCATGACGGATCCGGTTGTATTATGTCTCCTATAGCCATGACGGATCCGGTTGTATTATGTCTTCTATAGCTATGATGGATCCGGTTGTATTATGTCTTCTATAGCCATGACGGATCCGGTTGTATTATGTCTTCTATAGCCATGACGGATCCGGTTGTATTATGTCTTCTATAGCCATGATGGATCCGGTTGTATTATGTCTTCTATAGCTATGACGGATCCGGTTGTATTATGTCTTCTATAGCCATGACGGATCCGGTTGTATTATGTCTTCTATAGCCATGACGGATCCGGTTGTATTATGTCTTCTATAGCCATGAACGGATCCGGTTGTATTATGTCTTCTATAGCCATGACGGATCCGGTTGTATTATGTCTTCTATAGCCATGACGGATCCGGTTGTATTATGTCTTCTATAGCCATGACGGATCCGGTTGTATTATGTCTTCTATAGCCATGACGGATCCGGTTGTATTATGTCTCCTATAGACATGACGGATCCGGTTGTATTATGTCTTCTATAGCCATGACGGATCCGGTTGTATTATGTCTTCTATAGCCATGACGGATCCGGTTGTATTATGTCTCCTATAGCCATGACGGATCCGGTTGTATTATGTCTTCTATAGCCATGACGGATCCGTTTGTATTATGTCTTCTATAGCCATGAACGGATCCGGTTGTATTATGTCTTCTATAGCCATGAACGGATCCGGTTGTATTATGTCTTCTATAGCCATGACGGATCTGGTTGTATTATGTCTTCTATAGCCATGACGGATCCGGTTGCATTATGTCTTCTATAGCCAGGACGGATCCGGTTGTATTATGTCTTCTATAGCCATGACGGATCCGGTTGTATTATGTCTTCTATAGCCATGACGGATCAGGTTGTATTATGTCTTCTATAGCCAGGACGGATCCGGTTGTATTATGTCTCCTATAGCCATGACGGATCCGGTTGTATTATGTCTTCTATAGCCAGGACGGATCCGGTTGTATTATGTCTTCTATAGCCATGAACGGATCCGGTTGTATTATGTCTTCTATAGCCATGAACGGATCTGGTTGTATTATGTCTTCTATAGCCATGACGGATCCGGTTGTATTATGTCTTCTATAGCCAGGACGGATCCGGTTGTATTATGTCTTCTATAGCCATGACGGATCCCTCTTGAACACCATTGAAAGTCTATGGGAGATGGATCCGTTTTCTATTGTGTCAGACAAAACGGATCCGTCCCCATTGACTTACATTGTGTGCCAGGACGGATCCGTTTGGCTCCACTTTGTCAGGCAGACAGAAAAACACTGCAGGCGCCTCCAGAGCGGAATAGTGACTGATCAGAGCCAAACTGACGCGTTCTGAGCGGATCCTTTTCCATTCAGAATGCATTAGGGCAAAACTGATCCGTTTTTGACCGCTTCTGGGAGCCCTGAACGGATCTGACAAGCGGAAAGCCAAAACGCGAGTGTGACAGTAGCCTTACTAGTTTCAATAATCAGTTCAGCCTCTCTGATACAATGTCACGATGTGAGCAGCATGATGAGGAGGACTGTTTAATACCAATTCTAACCGAACACAAAAACACAAGTGATGAGGCTCGACCAGTGCAGCTGAAATGGTTTGGTGCAAGCAGCCAGTAACCCCTCGATTACCAGGGTACAATAGTGAATGGATAATAACGGTTGGGCTCCCAGATACTG
Source organism: Bufotes viridis (assembly GCA_033119425.1). Classification (NCBI taxonomy): domain Eukaryota; kingdom Metazoa; phylum Chordata; class Amphibia; order Anura; family Bufonidae; genus Bufotes; species Bufotes viridis. Next base: position 4,529,886 of record CM065597.1, read on the forward strand.
GATCACCTGACAGAGCGGACCAAACTCCTGGTGTGGATATTACCGTTCAGCTCCTTGTTAGAGAACAGCAAGTTGTGCACAAAGTCCTGAAACACTGAACAGTTGGACATCCAGAAGGTCAGAGAAGGTCACATTAGGGTCTCCTGTAAAGGTCAGAGGGCATTTTGGGGTCCTCCGGAAATTTCACCCACAGACTTTCTGTGATTAGTGAATGTCTTCCAGGCAAAGCTGAAGGAGATGCAAGGAATTCAGGAAAGCTGAGTATTCCTACCAAGTCGGCTCTGCTGAGGACTTTCATTAGTCCTGTTTTCAGCCTGGATTTTCATGGAATAATGGGCAGGTTGGCAGTGGAGCCGCTCACACCCTTCCTGGTCCAGCACTGGGCTATAAAGAGAGAGCGATCACCTCCAGAGCTGCAGGATTTTATTATCTCCGCTGCTTCACCTCCAGAGCTGCAGGATGTTATTATCTCCGCTGCTTCACCTCCAGAGCTGCAGGATTTTATTATCTCCGCTGCTTCACCTCCAGAGCTGCAGGATGTTATTATCACCACTGCTTCACCTCCAGAGCTGCAGGATGTTATTATCTCCGCTGCTTCACCTCCAGAGCTGCAGGATTTTATTATCTCCGCTGCTTCACCTCCAGAGCTGCAGGATGTTATTATCACCACTGCTTCACCTCCAGAGCTGCAGGATGTTATTATCTCCGCTGCTTCACCTCCAGAGCTGCAGGATTTTATTATCTCCACTGCTTCACCTCCAGAGCTGCAGGATGTTATTATCACAGCTGCTTCACCTCCAGAGCTGCAGGATTTTATTATCTCCGCTGCTTCACCTCCAGAGCTGCAGGATGTTATTATCTCCGCTGCTTCACCTCCAGAGCTGCAGGATGTTATTATCTCCGCTGCTTCACCTCCAGAGCTGCAGGATTTTATTATCACTGCTTCACCTCCAGAGCTGCAGGATGTTATTATCTCCGCTGCTTCACCTCCAGAACCGCAGGATTTTATTATCTCCACTGCTTCACCACCAGAGCTGCAGGATGTTATTATCACCGCTGCTTCACCTCCAGAGCTGCAGGATGTTATTATCACCGCTGCTTCACCTCCAGAGCTGCAGGATGTTATTATCACCGCTGCTTCACCTCCAGAGCTGCAGGATGTTATTATCTCCGCTGCTTCACCTCCAGAACCGCAGGATTTTATTATCTCCGCTGCTTCACCTCCAGAGCTGCAGGATTTTATTATCTCCGCTGCTTCACCTCCAGAGCTGCAGGATGTTATTATCTCCGCTGCTTCACCTCCAGAGCTGCAGGATGTTATTATCTCCACTGCTTCACCTCCAGAGCTGCAGGATGTTATTATCTCCACTGCTTCACCTCCAGAGCTGCAGGATGTTATTATCTCCACTGCTTCACCTCCAGAGCTGCAGGATTTTATTATCTCCGCTGCTTCACCTCCAGAGCTGCAGGATGTTATTATCTCCGCTGCTTCACCTCCAGAGCTGCAGGATGTTATTATCTCCGCTGCTTCACCTCCAGAGCTGCAGGATGTTATTATCTCCGCTGCTTCACCTCCAGAGCTGCAGGATGTTATTATCACCGCTGCTTCACCTCCAGAGCTGCAGGATGTTATTATCTCCGCTGCTTCACCTCCAGAGCTGCAGGATGTTATTATCACCGCTGCTTCACCTCCAGAGCTGCAGGATGTTATTATCTCCGCTGCTTCACCTCCAGAGCTGCAGGATGTTATTATCTCCGCTGCTTCACCTCCAGAGCTGCAGGATGTTATTATCTCCGCTGCTTCACCTCCAGAGCTGCAGGATGTTATTATCTCCGCTGCTTCACCTCCAGAGCTGCAGGATGTTATTATCTCCGCTGCTTCACCTCCAGAGCTGCAGGATTTTATTATCTCCGCTGCTTCACCTCCAGAGCTGCAGGATGTTATTATCTCCGCTGCTTCACCTCCAGAGCTGCAGGATGTTATTATCTCCGCTGCTTCACCTCCAGAGCTGCAGGATTTTATTATCTCCGCTGCTTCACCTCCAGAGCTGCAGGATGTTATTATCTCCGCTGCTTCACCTCCAGAGCTGCAGGATGTTATTATCTCCGCTGCTTCACCTCCAGAGCTGCAGGATGTTATTATCTCCGCTGCTTCACCTCCAGAGCTGCAGGATGTTATTATCTCCGCTGCTTCACCTCCAGAGCTGCAGGATTTTATTATCTCCGCTGCTTCACCTCCAGAGCTGCAGGATGTTATTATCTCCGCTGCTTCACCTCCAGAGCTGCAGGATGTTATTATCTCCGCTGCTTCACCTCCAGAGCTGCAGGATGTTATTATCTCCGCTGCTTCACCTCCAGAGCTGCAGGATGTTATTATCTCCGCTGCTTCACCTCCAGAGCTGCAGGATTTTATTATCTCCGCTGCTTCACCTCCAGAGCTGCAGGATGTTATTATCTCCGCTGCTTCACCTCCAGAGCTGCAGGATGTTATTATCTCCGCTGCTTCACCTCCAGAGCTGCAGGATGTTATTATCTCCGCTGCTTCACCTCCAGAGCTGCAGGATGTTATTATCTCCACTGCTTCACCTCCAGAGCTGCAGGATGTTATTATCTCCGCTGCTTCACCTCCAGAGCTGCAGGATGTTATTATCTCCGCTGCTTCACCTCCAGAGCTGCAGGATGTTATTATCACCGCTGCTTCACCTCCAGAGCTGCAGGATTTTATTATCTCCGCTGCTTCACCTCCAGAGCTGCAGGATGTTATTATCTCCGCTGCTTCACCTCCAGAGCTGCAGGATTTTATTATCACCGCTGCTTCACCTCCAGAGCTGCAGGATGTTATTATCTCCGCTGCTTCACCTCCAGAGCTGCAGGATGTTATTATCACCGCTGCTTCACCTCCAGAGCTGCAGGATGTTATTATCTCCGCTGCTTCACCTCCAGAGCTGCAGGATTTTATTATCTCCGCTGCTTCACCTCCAGAGCTGCAGGATGTTATTATCTCCGCTGCTTCACCTCCAGAGCTGCAGGATGTTATTATCTCCGCTGCTTCACCTCCAGAGCTGCAGGATGTTATTATCACCGCTGCTTCACCTCCAGAGCTGCAGGATGTTATTATCTCCGCTGCTTCACCTCCAGAGCTGCAGGATGTTATTATCTCCGCTGCTTCACCTCCAGAGCTGCAGGATGTTATTATCTCCGCTGCTTCACCTCCAGAGCTGCAGGATGTTATTATCTCCGCTGCTTCACCTCCAGAGCTGCAGGATGTTATTATCTCCGCTGCTTCACCTCCAGAGCTGCAGGATGTTATTATCACCGCTGCTTCACCTCCAGAGCTGCAGGATTTTATTATCTCCGCTGCTTCACCTCCAGAGCTGCAGGATGTTATTATCTCCGCTGCTTCACCTCCAGAGCTGCAGGATGTTATTATCTCCGCTGCTTCACCTCCAGAGCTGCAGGATGTTATTATCACCGCTGCTTCACCTCCAGAGCTGCAGGATTTTATTATCTCCGCTGCTTCACCTCCAGAGCTGCAGGATTTTATTATCTCCGCTGCTTCACCTCCAGAGCTGCAGGATGTTATTATCTCCGCTGCTTCACCTCCAGAGCTGCAGGATGTTATTATCTCCGCTGCTTCACCTCCAGAGCTGCAGGATGTTATTATCTCCGCTGCTTCACCTCCAGAGCTGCAGGATGTTATTATCTCCGCTGCTTCACCTCCAGAGCTGCAGGATTTTATTATCTCCGCTGCTTCACCTCCAGAGCTGCAGGATTTTATTATCTCCGCTGCTTCACCTCCAGAGCTGCAGGATGTTATTATCTCCGCTGCTTCACCTCCAGAGCTGCAGGATTTTATTATCTCCGCTGCTTCACCTCCAGAGCTGCAGGATGTTATTATCTCCGCTGCTTCACCTCCAGAGCTGCAGGATTGTATTGACACCACAGCTATGTAGTGTGAGGACGATATTCTGAGTACTACTCTCCTCATCATTGGTTGTATTATTAGTAGGGATGATGATTAGTGCAGTTTTTGGCTCCGCACCCTCATCACGGCTGCGCTGGATGTTCCTGGGACTTTTCCCGGTCCTCACCTGGAGCGAGGGGAACGCCCGGGTGGGTTAATAAGGCTGCGACAGATGATGGTGCTTGCGCTGGATGTGCCCGGTGCGCTGTTAATTGTAGCGCTCGACGCCTTCGTCACATCTTGTGTTTTAACAGTGACACTTCATTGAGTGCAATTAACAAAGCCGCAGAGATTTATTAAGACGCTTCGCCACCGCCAATGATCCGTCCCGCTTCAGACATAACACAGTGAAGCGCGCATTATCTCCTCCTGGCACTTACAATAATGCTTCATGAACTAGCGAGGCATATGTTAGAGCGGATAAAACCGCGTTATTAGCCGACAAATCGCACAATTTACGAGACACGTCATTTATCAGCTTAAAGACACTTAGAACAGCTGTGCATTTAATGCCTTTTTAATGGATCCTGTAAAACTTGTGCCGCTGCCTGTGGTGCCATTTATTTTTTAGCTGTGTTGCAAAATGTCCACGTCCCACGTTTCCATTCTCCTTCATCTCTCCCATCAGGTTCATTGGAGTCTGAACACACGTCTGGATGGAGGAGGAGGAGGAACATCGAGGCTAGGGTCTATCCTCAGCAGGGCCATGGCTGTCCTCTCCTTGAAGGACCTCGTCGCTTCATGGCCTGAAAACATAACCGAAGGTCTGGGTCTACATGTCCTCATCTAGGGCTGGCGATTGTTTCTAGGTAGGACCTCATCACTTCCTGACTGGGAGGTATTCCTGGAGGTTCGAGGTCCACAGAGCCTCATCTAGGGCTGGCGATTCTTTCTAGGTAGGACCTCATCACTTCATGACTAGGAGGTATTCCTGGAGGTTCGAGGTCCACAGAACCTCATCTAGGGCTGGCGATTCTTTCTAGGTAGGACCTCATCACTTCATGACTGGGAGGTATTCCTGGAGGTTCGAGGTCCACAGAACCTCATCAAGGGATGGTGATTCTTTCTAGGTAGGACCTCATCACTTCATGACTAGGAGGTATTCCTGGAGGTTCGAGGTTCACAGAACCTCATCTAGGGCTGGCGATTCTTTCTAGGTAGGACCTCATCACTTCATGACTAGGAGGTATTCCTGGAGGTTCGAGGTCCACAGAACCTCATCTAGGGATGGTTTTTCCATCTAGGTAGGACCTCATCACTTCATGACTGGGAGGTATTCCTGGAGATTTGAGGTCTGCAGAGCCTCATCAAGAGGTGGTTATCCTTTCTAGGTAGGACCTCATTACATCATTGCTGGAGGTTTGAGGTCCACAGAGCCTCATCTAGGGCTGGTTATTCATTCTAGCAAGGACCTCATCACTTCATGACTGGGAGACATTGTTGGAGAGTTGATATTCTGCAGAGCTTCCTCCAGGGCTGGTGATTCTTTCTAGGTAGGACCTCACCACTTCATGGCTGAGAGACATTGCTGGAGGTTTGAGGCACGCAGAGCCTCATCCAGGATCGGTGATTCTTTCTAGGTAGGACCTCATTACATCATTGCTGGAGGTTTGAGGTCCACAGAGCCTCATCTAGGGCTGGTTTTTTCATTCTAGCAAGGACCTCATCACTTCATGACTGGGAGACGCTGCAGCAGGTTTGAGGTCCGCAGAGCTTCCTCCAGGGCTGGTGATTCTCTGTGCTGTGACATCTAGCTCCAGCAGAGGGCACTAGTTCCCTTGTTAGGATGACCAGGGAAGGAGACCAGAGACCTAGGCAGAGAACCCTGCTCCAGTAAGTGCACATGTGTGCAGAGACTGGCGTGGAGCTCAGTCAGAGCCAGGCACCAGAGTGGAGAACCGGAGCCACAAGAGAAGATGTAATGACCTTGTGGTCCTGGTGCAATGTATTTCCGGCATAGTGTCAGTACCAGCCATATACCTGGTGGTCAGTGGTGCCTGAGGAATGTGTGAATGACAGCGCCGAAGGGGCCCCCGGGGACACACATCCCCAGGATCAGCTAAACATTATATGGCGTTATATTGTCCTGTAAGTGATATCCAGTCAGTCGCGGCCTCCATCTGCCCATCAGTGAAGAAAGAGTTAATCACAGCCCAGTCTAGATCCACCTTCCAGGACTGGGACCAGCATGGCTTCCTCCACATACAGATAGCACTGGGAAACAACCATGTTTCCATAATTCCCCACAATGGGGGTCTTCCCTGACCACAAGAGACCACAGAGTCCGATGCTAGGGGCCCATGAGAAGAGGAATCCCATTCAGATAGGCCCCGTGGCCCTCACCTATGGGCTCCCCCTCTCAACCCTCTCAGTACTGTTAGCATACAATGAGGGAGGTCCCCCAGTCCATGGGTTGTGGGGCGTGACAACATGAATGAGCATCAGCAGTGCCCCCCCCCTCGTTTACTAATGATGTCATTCCTCTAGACCGGGGGCGCACAACCTTCTTTGGTCTCGGGGCCACATTGTCACACTGCTCTATTTCAAGGGGCCGCAAAAAATAAAAATAATAAGAAGTTAATCAGCGCTTGTTTGCATCAGCCTATCATACAGGCTGATGCAAAGTGACTGGGGAGGAATGATCGCTGCCGCAGTCACCGCTCCTTCATCCAGTTCTGTGGATTATCAGCGAGAGGCGCTGACAATAACTGTAATCTCTCATCCTGATAAAACACTGATCGCTTGGTTATCAGCTGATCAGCGGCAGTGGCGTGCCTAGGTTGTTTGGCACCCGGGGCGGGTCCTTTCTCTGACACCGCCCAAAAAATTGTACCCCCTCACAGTAGTATTGCCCTCTGTGTCCCCTCCATACCCAGAAATACCCATTGTGCCCCCTTACTAGTAGTAATGCCCTCTGTGCTAGTAATGCCCATTGTGCCTCTTTCACAGTAATAATGCCCATTGTGCCCCCTCCAGAGTAGAAATGCCCATTGTGCCCCCTCCAGAGTAGAAATGCCCATTGTTCCCCCTCCAGAGTAGAAATGCCCATTGTGCCCCCTCCAGAGTAGAAATTCCCATTCTGCCCCCTCCAGAGTAGAAATGCCCATTGTGCCCCCTCCATAGTAGAAATGCCCATTGTTCCCCCTCCAGAGTAGAAATGCCCATTGTGCCCCCTCCAGAGTAGAAATGCCCATTGTGCCCCCTCCAGAGTAGAAATGCCCATTGTGCCCCTCCAGAGTAGAAATGCCCATTGTGCCCCCTCCAGAGTAGAAATGCCCATTGTGCCCCCTCCAGAGTAGAAATGCCCATTGTGCCCCCTCCAGAGTAGAAATGCCCACTGTGTCCCCTTCACATTAGCAATGCCCATTGTGCCCCCTCCAGAGTAGAAATGCCCATTGTGCCCCCTTCACATTAGCAATGCCCATTGTGCCCCTCCAGAGTAGAAATGCCCATTGTGCCCCCTTCACATTAGCAATGCCCATTGTGCCCCTCCATAGTAGAAATGCCCATTGTGCCCCCTCCAGAGTAGAAATGCCCATTGTGCCCCCTTCACATTAGCAATGCCCATTGTGCCCCCTCCAGAGTAGAAATGCCCATTGTTCCCCCTCCATAGTAGAAATGCCCATTGTGCCCCCTCCAGAGTAGAAATGCCCATTGTGTCCCCTTCACATTAGCAATGCCCATTGTGCCCCCTCCAGAGTAGAAATGCCCATTGTGCCCCCTTCACATTAGCAATGCCCATTGTGCCCCCTCCAGAGTAGAAATGCCCATTGTGCCCCCTTCACATTAGCAATGCCAATTGTGCCCCCTCTGTGTAAAAAGAAAACATAAAACACACAGTGACTACTCCTCTTGTCCCGTTCCTGAAGCTCCCAGTCCTCTCTCCCCTGCAGGCACAGTGTGGGCGGAGCTTATACAGATTCTCGTACTGCAGGCTCCGCCCACACAGGGAGGGGAGGAGCGCAGGGGGCGGAGCGGTGAGTGACAGGACCCAGCTCCCGGCGCTCCAGCAATGAGCGCTTCTGTCTGTATTGATGGAAGCGCTCATTGCTTCTGGCACCCCCCTGAGAGTCGGCACCCGGAGCCCTACTGCCCCCCACTTAGTGCGCCACTGCTGCCGAGCGCTCCTTGAGGAGCAGTGCTGAAAAACTGCGCCTGCCTTCTCCTCGGCTCCCCCACTCTCACCAATAGCCGGGGGCCCGTCCTGCTCCAGACTCCGCTATAGTGCAGGGGCAGGAGCGGTCATCCTTTCCTGTGCGGCGCTCCAGGAGGAAACACTGCTGATCGCAGGACGGGGGACGCAAACCTTGGCTCTGGGGCCGCATGTTGTCCTGTCCACCCCTGCTCTGGACAGAGGGGGTCTTATCACCAAATGCCAAAATTCATGAGACAGTTTGGGCCCCCTCTCTCCAAGGGCCCCACAGCTATGGTACCTGACTAGGAGACTGCTTCAGAACAAGCATTGCAGGCGCACAGTGAAACCCCCAGAGCTGACACTCACAATAGAGCGTATGGTGGCCCCCTCCTCGGGGGACTGAGCCCCCACAGCGGTTGTCACCCCCTGTACTGGACGCCCCTAGCCTGTAAGAGCAGCCTGGAGATCTGCGGCTGGGGATACTCTGCGCCGCTGATCTCCGCCATCACCTGGCTGATCCGGGGCGATGTCACCGCCTCTGTCCGGAGGGGACGTCTTCTGCAGGGGTTTTGGCAACAGGAAATTTGATGAATTCTTTCGTGAGTGAGACAGATGCCGTTATACGGGCAGACCCCGCGTCCGGAGACATATAATGAGCGGGAGCCTGTAATATCCGACTCAGCTGCTTCTAGGTAATCCAGGCCTCCGACATGGGAAGCAGATGCCGAGTGACAACCACTGCGCACCACCACCACAACGCCTTACCGGTTGTCACCTTAGATGGTGCCTTGTTATTAGCTATGAAGGTAAAAAAACACCAGCATGACTTACCCTGCACTGAGACCACTTGTATTATACTCCAGAGCTGCACTCCCAATTCCACTGCTTGTTGGTGGAAACAGTCAGCAAGATTGTGAAGAGAAATCCCCTCTAACAGTTTAGCTGAGCTCCCTTAATGCAGGAGACAATTACCTTCCCTGCACCTATGGTTTCCAGTGTAAAGATGACATATACCAGAGCAAACCATGCAGAAACTGAGCAGGGGATTCTGGGTGATTGCAGCTCTGAAGATGCTGAATACTGTAGTAAGTGCAGCTCTGGAGTAAAATACAGCATGTAACTCAGGATCAGTACAGGATAAGTAATGTATGTACACAGTGACTGCACCAGCAGAATAGTGAGTGCAGCTCTGGAGTATAATACAGGATGTAACTCAGGATCAGTACTGGATAAGTAATGTATGTACACAGTGACTGCACCAGCAGAATAGTGAGTGCAGCTCTGGAGTATAATACAGGATGTAACTCAGGATCAGTACAGGATAAGTAACGTATGTACACAGTGACTGCACCAGCAGAATAGTGAGTGCAGCTCTGGAGTATAATACAGGATGTAACTCAGGATCAGTACAGGATAAGTAATGTATGTACACAGTGACTGCACCAGCAGAATAGTGAGTGCGGCTCTGGAGTATAATACAGGATGTAACTCAGGATCAGTACAGGATAAGTAATGTATGTACAGAGTGACTCCACCAGCAGAATAGTGAGTGCAGCTCTGGAGTATAATACAGGATGTAACTCAGGATCAGTACAGGATAAGTAATGTATGTACACAGTGACTGCACCAGCAGAATAGTGAGTGCAGCTCTGGAGTATAATACATGATGTAACTCAGGATCAGTACAGGATAAGTAATGTATGTACACAGTGACTGTACCAGCAGAATAGTGATTACAGCTCTGGAGTATAATACAGGATGTAACTCAGGATCAGTACAGGATAAGTAATGTATGTACACAGTGACTGCACCAGCAGAATAGTGAGTGCAGCTCTGGAGTAAAATACAGGATGTAACTCAGAATCAGTACAGGATAAGTAATGTATGTACACAGTGACTGCACCAGCAGAATAGTGAGTGAAGCTCTGGAGTATAATACAGGATGTAACTCAGGATCATTACAGGATTAGTAATGTATGTACACAGTGACTGCACCAGCAGAATAGTGAGTGCAGCTCTGGAGTATAATACAAGATGTAACTCAGGATCAGTACAGGATAAGTAATGTATGTACACAGTGACTGCACCAGCAGAATAGTGAGTGCAGCTCTGGAGTATAATACAGGATGTAACTCAGGATCAGTACAGGAGGATAAGTAATGTATGTACACAGTGACTGCACCAGCAGAATAGTGAGTGCAGCTCTGGAGTATAATACAGGATGTAACTCAGGATCAGTACAGGATAAGTAATGTATGTACACAGTGACTGCACCAGCAGAATAGTGAGTGCAGCTCTGGAGTATAATACAGGATGTAACTCAGGACCAGTACAGGATAAGTAATGCATGTACACAGTGACAGCACCAGCAGAATAGTGAGTGCAGCTCTGGAGTATAATACAGGATGTAACTCAGGATCAGTACAGGATAAGTAATGTATGTACACAGTGACTGCACCAGCAGAATAGTGAGTGCAGCTCTGGAGTATAATACAGGATGTAACTCAGGATCAGTACAGGATTAGTAATGTATGTACACAGTGACTGCACCAGCAGAATAGTGAGTGCAGCTCTGGAGTATAATACAGGATGTAACTCAGGATCAGTACAGGATAAGTAATGTATGTACACAGTGACTGCACCAGCAGAATAGTGAGTGCAGCTCTGGAGTATAATACAGGATGTAACTCAGGATCAGTACAGGATAAGTAATGTATGTACACAGTGACTGCACCAGCAGAATAGTGAGTGCAGCTCTGGAGTATAATACAGGATGTAACTCAGGATCAGTACAGGATAAGTAATGTATGTACACAGTGACTGCACCAGCAGAATAGTGAGTGCAGCTCTGGAGTATAATACAGGATGTAACTCAGGATCAGTACAGGATAAGTAATGTATGTACACAGTGACTGCACCAGCAGTAATGTATGTGCACAGTGACTGCACCAGCAGAATAGTGAGTGCAGCTCTGGAGTATAATACAGGATGTAACTCAGGATCAGTACAGGATAAGTAATGTATGTACACAGTGACTGCACCAGCAGAATAGTGAGTGCAGCTCTGGAGTATAACACAGGATGTAACTCAGGATCAGTACAGGATAAGTAATGTAGGTACACAGTGACTGCACCAGCAGAACAGTGAGTGCAGCTCTGGAGTATAATACAGGATGTAACTCAGGATCAGTAGAGGATAAGTAATGTATGTACACAGTGACTCCACCAGCAGAATAGTGAGTGCAGCTCTGGAGTATAATACAGGATGTAACTCAGGATCAGTACAGGATAAGTAATGTATGTACACAGTGACTGCACCAGCAGAATAGTGAGTGCAGCTCTGGAGTATAATACAGGATGTAACTCAGGATCAGTACAGGATAAGTAATGTATGTACACAGTGACTGCACCAGCAGAATAGTGAGTGCAGCTCTGGAGGATAATACAGGATGTAACTCAGGATCAGTACAGGATAAGTAATGTATGTACACAGTGACAGCACCTGCTGAATAGTGAGTGCAGCTCTGGAGGATAATACAGGATGTAACTCAGGATCAGTACAGGATAAGTAATGTATGTACATAGTGACTCCACCAGCAGAATAGTGAGTGCAGCTCTGGAGTATAATACAGGATGTAACTCAGGATCAGTATAGGATAAGTAATGTATGTACACAGTGACTGCACCAGCAGAATAGTGAGTGCAGCTCTGGAGTATAATACCGGATGTAACTCAGGATCAGTACAGGATAAGTAATGTATGTACACAGTGACTGCACCAGCAGAATAGTGAGTGCAGCTCTGGAGTATAATACAGGATGTAACTCAGGATCAGTACAGGATAAGTAATGTATGTACACAGTGACTGCACCAGCAGAATTTGTGAGTGCAGCTCTGGAGTATACCAGGAACAGTAATGTACTGTATGTATATAGGGGCTTCTTTTTATATAGATTACTTCTGTATAACGGAGATTTACACTCAGGGTTATGACGTGAGGTTTTCGGTTTGGGGGGCAGATGATTTGGCAGCAGCCATTGCCCAGTGTTATGTATGCAGCAGCATGTGCCCTTCCCCCAGCCGGCAGCAGTATCGTCAGCTTTGCACAGTGGATTAGTGAGCGTGCTCTGTGCAGGATCCTAATCCTACGCACTCCCAGGGCCACACGTAATGCCGCCTGTTCCAGCTCCGCCGCCGCTCGTCGCCTGATACAATCTTCGCACTGTGTAAATAATATTGACAATTTGAAGGTAGTAAAATCTCCGTGCGCGGTTGTGTACATCCCGGATCTTGATTACACTTGTGATTAGAGGTTGTGAACAACATATATTATCTGTAAATCACATTTAATGCATCTCGCTGACAACAATGAAGCGCCGCGGAGCTCGCGGAGAGCGGCGACTAATTTATTCTGAGCGCAGTCTCCGGTTCTGCTGTATCGCTCAAGCTTTACTGGGAAATCTCCAGTTTGTTTTTACAACTTTATATTGGATTTATACTGATTCGGGGAAATAGCAGACGCGCGGCCCGGCCTGGGAGCGGAGGATTTACTGATAATTATTAGATCAGGAGAAGAGTGCAGGCGGACGATCGTGTCTAATAATCCTAATATATCTGCTCAGTGCAAGAAATCCTGCGCAGTAACAGCCAGAGCTGCACTCACAATTCTGTCCTCATGCCCTATTCTTCATCCAGAGCTGCAATCATTATTCTGCTGTTACATCATGTAACATACTCCATCCACATCCTACTGTTACATCACATCTTACACTCCAATCACCTTCAGAGCTGCAATCATTATTCTGCTGTTATATCATGTAACATACTCCATTCACATCCTACTGTTACATCAGGTCTTACACTCCAGTCACCTTCAGAGCTGCAATCATTATTTTGCGACTCCTCATGTGCACGGGTGTTTATGCATTTTAGCTGCCACAATAATGAGTTAGGTAATGAGGATTCAAACTCCCATCATTCCCCTATATGTCACATTGACTCCATTCCTATTAAAAACTGCAAGTCATTCCAGGACTGGTTCCTTAAAGGGGGTTTCTAGGATCAACCAAAAACAGGGCAATAGTGGGAATACTTACCTATTAGATGCCCTTCGGTGATTGCTTACTCTGCTGCAGAACTGATGTCACACCATCACACATGATTGCTGCAGCCAGTCCCTGGACTCCACTGTCTCTGAATTCACACTGTTCTTATCGGAGTGGTGCTGTCTACACTGTCTGTCTGTGCTGTGTCCTAATGTCCAGTTTATTTCTATGAGATGCAGAATCTTACAGCTCTCCCCTGATGCACATTGCGTGTGTGCTGAGTGCAGAGCCTTCGGTGTATTCCTATGAGATGCAGCTTCACACTGCTCTCCCCTGACTCACACTCCCTGTCTATACTATCTGCGTGTGCTGTGTGCAGAGCCTTCGGTGTATTCCAATGAGATGCTGCTTCACACTGCTCTCCCCTGACTCACACTCCCTGTCTATACTATCTATGTGTGCTGTGTGCAGAATGTCCATTGTAGTTCTATTAGGTGCAGCATCACACAGCTCTCCCCTGACTCACATGGTCTATTCTATGTGTGTGCTGAGTGCAGAGCCTTCAGTGTATTTCTTTAGGATGAAGCATCACCCAGCTCTCCCAGACTCACATGGTCTATACTGTGTGTGTGCTGAGTGCAGAGCCTTCAGTGTATTTCTTTAGGATGAAGCATCACACAGCTCTCCCCTGACTCACATGGTCTATACTGTGTGTGTGCTGAGTGCAGAGCCTTCAGTGTATTTCTTTAGGATGAAGCATCACACAGCTCTCCCAGTCTCACATTGTCTATTCTATGCGTGTGCTGAGTGCAGAGCCTTCAGTGTATTTCTATGAGATGCAGCTTTATACTGCCCTGACTCACACTTGCTGTCTATACATCTGTGTATGCTGTGTGCAGAATGTCCAGTGTATTTCTATATTATATGCAGCTTCATAAAGCTCTCACCTGACTTAAACTGAGAAGGAAGTTATTAAAGCTCAACACCAGTTTTCACCGTTGCTGCTTTTCACCATTTTCCTACACGCTCACCACTTTTGTAAAACAAGGAAGGGGACCTTCACGGCTCGACACGTTTACAATGGGCGCACTAAAAAAAGATGCATTACACCAGAAATGTAACTCAGCTCCTTGCTGGTGTAGATTTCATTTTCTGGTGCGCAGAAGTCCCAAGTGGGTTCATAGTATATTTCATTACGACTGGCATAAGAAACACCAGTCTTAAAGGGGTTTTCCAGGCTCCTGATGCTGATGACATATCCTCAGGATAGGTCACCAATATCTGATCAGTGAGAGCCCAACACTCTGCACTCTGACCGATCAGCTGTTCCTTGCAGTCTTAGGTGCAGGATCTAGCACTCTGAATGCACCAGGAAGCATAGCCCCATTCAAAGTGTAGTGGACATGCTGGGTTACCGCAGCTCAGCTCCCATTCACTTCAGTCAGAGATTATCTGCAGTAACCCATCATGGCCACTACAATTTGGACTAAGCTCTGCTTCCTATTCCATTCAAGAGCTAAGAGGCTGGAGGAAACAACTGATCAGTGTAGGTGGGGGGTGTCACATCTTCACCAATTGCATATTAAGGACCTATCCTGAGAACAGGCCATCAATATGAGGAGCCCTGAAATCCCCTTTATTACAGTTTCCCTATCTGTAACTACTGTGTGCAGAGTCTCCAGTGTATTCCATGAGATGCAGCTTCACACTTCTCTGACTCACACTGCTTGCCTGTACTATTGGTGTGCAGAGTCTCCAGTGTATTCCATGAGATGCAGCTTCACACATGTCTGACTCACACTGCTTGCCTGTACAATTGGTGTGCAGAGTCTCCAGTGTATTTCTATGAGATGCAGCTTCACACTTCTCCGACTCACACTGCTTGCCTGTACTATTGGTGTGCAGAGTCTCCAGTATATTTCTATGAGATGCAGCTTCACACTTCTCCGACTCACACTGCTTGCCTGTACAATTGGTGTGCAGAGTCTCCAGTGTATTTCTATGAGATGCAGCTTCACACTTCTCCGACTCACACTGCTTGCCTGTACTATTGGTGTGCAGAGTCTCCAGTATATTTCTATGAGATGCAGCTTCACACTTCTCCGACTCACACTGCTTGCCTGTACAATTGGTGTGCAGAGTCTCCAGTGTATTTCTATGAGATGCAGCTTCACACTTCTCCGACTCACACTGCTTGCCTGTACTATTGGTGTGCAGAGTCTCCAGTGTATTCCATGAGATGCAGCTTCACACTTGTCCGACTCGCACTGCTTGCCTGTACTATTGGTGTGCAGAGTCTCAAGTGTATTTCTATGAGATGCAGTTTCACACTTCTCCGACTCACACTGCTTGCCTGTACTAATAGTGTGCAGAGTCTCCAGTGTATTCCATGAGATGCAGCTTCACACTTGTCCGACTCACACTGCTTGCCTGTACTATTGGTGTGCAGAGTTTCCAGTGTATTTCTATGAGATGCAGTTTCACACTTCTCCGACTCACACTGCTTGCCTGTACTATTAGTGTGCAGAGTCTCCAGTGTATTCCATGAGATGCAGCTTCACACTTGTCCGACTCACACTGCTTGCCTGTACTATTGGTGTGCAGAGTCTCCAGTGTATTTCTATGAGATGCAGTTTCACACTTCTCCGACTTATACTGCTTGCCTGTACTATTAGTGTGCAGAGTCTCCAGTGCATTCCATGAGATGCAGCTTCACACTTCTCCGACTCACACTGCTTGCCTGTACTATTAGTGTGCAGAGTCTCCAGTGTATTCCATGAGATGCAGCTTCACACTTGTCCGACTCACACTGCTTGCCTGTACTATTGGTGTGCAGAGTCTCCAGTGAATTTCTATGAGATGCAGTTTCACACTTCTCCGACTCACACTGCTTGCCTATACTATTGGTGTGCAGAGTCTCCAGTGTATTTCTATGAGATGCAGTTTCACACTTCTCCGACTCACAGTGCTTGCCTGTACTATTGGTGTGCAGAGTCTCCAGTGTATTTCTATGAGATGCAGTTTCGCACTTCTCCGACTCACACTGCTTGCCTGTACTATTGGTGTGTAGAGTCTCAAGTGTATTTCTATGAGATGCAGCTTCACACTTCTCCGACTCGCACTGCTTGCCTGTACTATTGGTGTGTAGAGTCTCAAGTGTATTTCTATGAGATGCAGCTTCACACTTGTCCGACTCGCACTGCTTGCCTGTACTATTGGTGTGCAGAGTCTCAAGTGTATTTCTATGAGATGCAGTTTCACACTTCTCCGACTCACACTGCTTGCCTGTACTAATAGTGTGCAGAGTCTCCAGTGTATTCCATGAGATGCAGCTTCACACTTGTCCGACTCACACTGCTTGCCTGTACTATTGGTGTGCAGAGTCTCCAGTGTATTTCTATGAGATGCAGTTTCACACTTCTCCGACTCACACTGCTTGCCTGTACTATTAGTGTGCAGAGTCTCCAGTGTATTCCATGAGATGCAGCTTCACACTTGTCCGACTCACACTGCTTGCCTGTACTATTGGTGTGCAGAGTCTCCAGTGTATTTCTATGAGATGCAGTTTCACACTTCTCCGACTCATACTGCTTGCCTGTACTATTAGTGTGCAGAGTCTCCAGTGCATTCCATGAGATGCAGCTTCACACTTCTCCGACTCACACTGCTTGCCTGTACTATTAGTGTGCAGAGTCTCCAGTGTGTTCCATGAGATGCAGCTTCACACTTGTCCGACTCACACTGCTTGCCTGTACTATTGGTGTGCAGAGTCTCCAGTGTATTTCTATGAGATGCAGTTTCACACTTCTCCGACTCACACTGCTTGCCTGTACTATTGGTGTGCAGAGTCTCCAGTGTATTTCTATGAGATGCAGTTTCACACTTCTCCTACTCACACTGCTTGCCTGTACTATTGGTGTGTAGAGTCTCAAGTGTATTTCTATGAGATGCAGCTTCACACTTCTCCGACTCACACTGCTTGCCTGTCCTATTGGTGTGCAGAGTCTCCAGTGTATTTCTATGAGATGCAGCTTCACACTTCTCCGACTCACACTGCTTGCCTGTACTATTGGTGTGCAGAGTCTCCAGTGTATTTCTATGAGATGCAGTTTCACACTTCTCCGACTCACAGTGCTTGCCTGTACTATTGGTGTGCAGAGTCTCCAGTGTATTTCTATGAGATGCAGTTTCACACTTCTCCGACTCACACTGCTT
Organism: Bufotes viridis; assembly: GCA_033119425.1. Classification (NCBI taxonomy): domain Eukaryota; kingdom Metazoa; phylum Chordata; class Amphibia; order Anura; family Bufonidae; genus Bufotes; species Bufotes viridis. Next base: position 4,547,243 of record CM065597.1, read on the forward strand.
GCCTGTACTATTGGTGTGTAGAGTCTCAAGTGTATTTCTATGAGATGCAGCTTCACACTTCTTCGACTCACACTGCTTGCCTGTACTATTGGTGTGCAGAGTCTCCAGTGTATTTCTATGAGATGCAGCTTCACACTTCTCCGACTCACACTGCTTGCCTGTACTATTGGTGTGCAGAGTCTCCAGTGTATTTCTATGAGATGCAGTTCCACACTTCTCCGACTCACACTGCTTGCCTGTACTATTGGTGTGCAGAGTCTCCAATGTATTCCATGAGATGCAGGTTCACACTTCTCCGACTCACACTGCTTGCCTGTACTATTGGTGTGCAGAGTCTCCAGTGTATTCCATGAGATGCAGTTTCACACTTCTCCGACTCACACTGCTTGCCTGTACTATTGGAGTGCAGAGTCTCCGGTGTATTTCTATGAGATGCAGCTTCACACTGTTCTTCCCTGTCTCTCACTAGCAGTCTATACTATCAGTGTGTGCAGAATATTTAATGTCTTTATATGTGATGCAGCGTCACACTGCTGTAATATGACTTATGCTAACTGTCTATACTGTCTATGTGCAGATGAGGTGTCACTTAACGAGTCCATTCCCTGACACACTACCCATCTGTGACTGTAATCTCCAGTGTTTTTCCTATCTTGCCTGACCTACTCTCCCTGTCTTTAATATCTGGAAGTGCTGTGTGCAGAATATCCCGTGTATTTGTGTGAGATGTAGCTTCACAACTCTCCCCTTACCTATATCCCATTCCTTTATTATCTGTGCATGCTGTGTTCAGAATGTCCGTTGTATTTCTATGAGATAAAGCTTTGCGCTCCTCTTCCCTGATCAATACTCCTTTCTTTACTATCTGTGTATACTGTGTGCAGAATCTTCAGTGTATTTCTATGAGATGCAGTTGCCTTTGATTCCTGCTTGTAAAAGCTGAAAGAGGGAACCCTGTCACACATAGGAGATAGGTTGAATCAGCATTACCTACTGTAGGAATACACTGATACACTGCACTGCGAGTTCTAAATCACTGCTATATGACCGGCTGTTTGTAGATAGGAAATGTAGGCTACATTATTTCAACCATATCAGAGCGGAAGAAGGAATCAAGATGGCAAACAGTGTATCTACTAAACAGGCATACAGCAGTCATATACATGGAACAATAGCCTTCACTGGAGGAGTCTGCGGAGTCGGCTCCTGGACCCGTGTGCTGTCACATTATAGAAGTTCCAGATGATCAGACCTTCTGGATTGTACAGATCTTCCATATTTCACACGTCCTGCTGTAAGAGGAGCTGAGGGGTTCTAATCCCCGTACAGCAGTAGTAGCATTTAGTTCCACCAGGACTGAGCTGTGGATATTTACCATATTAGCTTTTGCATTAACCGCTGACTTTGTATCCGCCGGCCGCATTCGCTCATAGAAATGACATTTCACTCCCACCATTAACCGACAAATTCACCGGCCCCGGGATGTGCCCCCAAAGGTCAGGGTTCGCCCTGAGTGACTCTCCATGGGCTGCGCTATTTCATGGGGTCACAGTGGGAAACACGTGGAAGCGATTTTGATGTAACCTGCTCTCTGCCGGGTGACGGGTGACAGGTGCTATTGATTCTCTTCACCATGAATTGCGCTTTCTCTATCTGTCACAACATCTGCTTCTGAGTAACATCAGGCGAGAAAGAGGACGATGAAATATTACAGGTACAGAGTCACCGAGCAGAGGTGAGAGCAGGAGACTCGCTACAATGTATCACTGCCGGAGGTAACAGACAGGAGGAGGTGACACAATGTATCACTGCCGGAAGGTAACAGACAGGAGGAGGTGACACAATGTATCACTGCCGGAAGGTAACAGACAGGAGGAGGTGACACAATGTATCACTGCCGGAAGGTAACAGACAGGAGGAGGTGACACAATGTATCACTGCCGGAAGGTAACAGACAGGAGGAGGTGACACAATGTATCACTGCCGGAAGGTAACAGACAGGAGGAGGTGACACAATGTATCACTGCTGGAAGGTAACACACACAGGAGGAGGTGACACAATGTATCACTGCCGGAAGGTAACAGACAGGAGGAGGTGACAAAATGTATCACTGCCAGAAGGTAACAGACAGGAGGAGGTGACAAAATGTATCACTGCCAGAAGGTAACAGACAGGAGGAGGTGACACAATGTATCACTGCCGGAAGGTAACAGACAGGAGGAGGTGACACAATGTATCACTGCAGGAAGGTAACAGAAAGGAGGAGGTGACACAATGTATCACTGCCGGAAGGTAACAGACAGGAGGAGGTGACACAATGTATCACTGCAGGAAGGTAACAGACAGGAGGAGGTGACACAATGTATCACTGCCAGAAGATAACAGAAAGGAGGAGGTGACACAATGTATCACTGCCGGAAGGTAACAGACAGGAGGAGGTGACACAATGTATCACTGCCGGAAGGTAACAGAAAGGAGGAGGTGACACAATGTATCACTGCCGGAAGGTAACAGACAGGAGGTGGTGACACAATGTATCACTGCAGGAAGGTAACAGACAGGAGGAGGTGACACAATGTATCAATGCAGGAAGGTAACAGACAGGAGGAGGTGACACAATGTATCACTGCCGGAAGGTAACAGACAGGAGGAGGTGACACAATGTATCACTGCCGGAAGGTAACAGACAGGAGAGGTGACACATTGTATCACTGCCGGAAGGTAACAGACAGGAGGAGGTGACACAATGTATCATTGCCGGAAGGTAACAGACAGGAGGAGGTGACACAATGTATCACTGCAGGAAGGTAACAGACAGGAGAAGGTGACACAATGTATCACTGCCGGAAGGGAACAGACAGGAGGAGGTGACACAATGTATCACTGCCGGAAGGTAACAGACAGGAGGAGGTGACACAATGTATCACTGCCGGAAGGTAACAGACAGGAGGAGGTGACACAATGTATCACTGCCGGAAGGTAACAGACATGAGGAGGTGACACAATTTATCACTGCCGGAAGGTAACAGACATGAGGAGGTGACACAATGTATCACTGCAGGAAGGTAAGAGACAGGAGGAGGTGACACAATGTATCACTGCTGGAAGGAAACAGACAGGAAGAGGTGACACAATGTATCACTGCCGGAAGGTAACAGACAGGAGGAGGTGACACAATGTATCACTGTCAGAAGGTAACAGAAAGGAGGAGGTGACACAATGTATCACTGCAGGAAGGTAACAGACAGGAGAAGGTGACACAATGTATCACTGCAGGAAGGTAACAGACAGGAGGAGGTGACACAATGTATCACTGCAGGAAGGTAACAGACAGGAGAAGGTGACACAATGTATCACTGCCGGAAGGTAACAGACAGGAGGAGGTGACACAATGTATCACTGCCGGAAGGTAACAGACAGGAGGAGGTGACACAATGTATCACTGCCGGAAGGGAACAGACAGGAGGAGGTGACACAATGTATCACTGCCGGAAGGTAACAGACATGAGGAGGTGACACAATTTATCACTGCCGGAAGGTAACAGACATGAGGAGGTGACACAATGTATCACTGCCGGAAGGTAACAGACATGAGGAGGTGACACAATTTATCACTGCCGGAAGGTAACAGACATGAGGAGGTGACACAATGTATCACTGCAGGAAGGTAAGAGACAGGAGGAGGTGACACAATGTATCACTGCAGGAAGGTAACAGACAGGAGGAGGTGACACAATGTATCACTGCCGGAAGGTAACAGACAGGAGGAGGTGACACAATGTATCACTGCTGGAAGGAAACAGACAGGAAGAGGTGACACAATGTATTACTGCAGGAAGGTAACAGACAGGAGGAGGTGACACAATGTATCACTGTCAGAAGGTAACAGAAAGGGGGAGGTGACACAATGTATCACTGCAGGAAGGTAACAGACAGGAGGAGGTGACACAATGTATCACTGCAGGAAGGTAACAGACAGGAGGAGGTGACACAATGTATCACTGCCGGAAGGTAACAGACAGGAGGAGGTGACACAATGTATCACTGCAGGAAGGTAACAGACAGGAGGAGGTGACACAATGTATCACTGCTGGAAGGAAACAGACAGGAAGAGGTGACACAATGTATCACTGCAGGAAGGTAACAGACAGGAGGAGGTGACACAATGTATCACTGTCAGAAGGTAACAGAAAGGAGGAGGTGACACAATGTATCACTGCAGGAAGGTAACAGACAGGAGGAGGTGACACAATGTATCACTGCAGGAAGGTAACAGACAGGAGGAGGTGACACAATGTATCACTGCCGGAAGGTAACAGACAGGAGGAGGTGACACAATGTATCACTGCCGGAAGGTAACAGACAGGAGGAGGTGACACAATGTATCACTGCCGGAAGGTAACAGACAGGAGGAGGTGACACAATGTATCACTGCCGGAAGGTAACAGACAGGAGGAGGTGACACAATGTATCACTGCCGGAAGGTAACAGACAGGAGGAGGTGACACAATGTATCACTGCCGGAAGGTAACAGACAGGAGGAGGTGACACAATGTATCACTGCAGGAAGGTAACAGACAGGAGGAGGTTACACAATGTATCACTGCCGGAAGGTAACAGACATGAGGAGGTGACACAATTTATCACTGCCGGAAGGTAACAGACAGGAGGAGGTGACACAATGTATCACTGCTGGAAGGAAACAGACAGGAGGAGGTGACACAATGTATCACTGCAGGAAGGTAACAGAAAGGAGTAGGTGACACAATGTATCACTGCAGGAAGGTAACAGACAGGAGGAGGTGACACAATCTATAACTGCCGGAAATAACAGACAGGAGGAGGTGACACAATGTATCACTGCCGGAAGGTAACAGACAGGAGGAGGTGACACAATGTATCACTGCCGGAAGGTAAAAGACAGGAGGAGGTGACACAATGTATCACTGCAGGAAGGTAACAGACAGGAGGAGGTGACACAATGTATCACTGCAGGAAGGTAACAGACAGGAGGAGGTGACACAATGTATCACTGCCGGAAGGTAACAGACAGGAGGAGGTGACACAATGTATCACTGCCGGAAGGTAACAGACAGGAGGAGGTGACACAATGTATCACTGCCGGAAGGTAACAGACAGGAGGAGGTGACACAATGTATCACTACCGGAAGGTAACAGACAGGAGGAGGTGACACAATGTATCACTGCTGGAAGGAAACAGACAGGAGGAGGTGACACAATGTATCACTGCCGGAAGGTAACAGACAGGAGGAGGTGACACAATGTATCACTGCAGGAAGGTAACAGACAGGAGGAGGTGACACAATGTATCACTGCAGGAAGGTAACAGAAAGGAGGAGGTGACACAATGTATCACTGCCGGAAGGTAACAGACAGGAGGAGGTGACACAATGTATCACTGCAGGAAGGTAACAGACAGGAGGAGGTGACACAATGTATCACTGCCGGAAGGTAACAGACAGGAGGGGGTGACACAATGTATCACTGCCGGAAGGTAACAGACAGGAGGAGGTGACACAATGTATCACTGCAGGAAGGTAACAGACAGGAGGAGGTGACACAATGTATCACTGCCGGAAGGTAACAGACAGGAGGAGGTGACACAATGTATCACTGCCGGAAGGTAACAGACAGGAGGAGGTGACACAATGTATCACTGCCGGAAGGTAACAGACAGGAGGAGGTGACACAATGTATCACTGCCGGAAGGTAACAGACAGGAGGAGGTGACACAATGTATCACTGCCGGAAGGTAACAGACAGGAGGAGGTGACACAATGTATCACTGCCGGAAGGGAACAGACAGGAGGAGGTGACACAATGTATCACTGCCGGAAGGTAACAGACATGAGGAGGTGACACAATTTATCACTGCCGGAAGGTAACAGACATGAGGAGGTGACACAATGTATCACTGCAGGAAGGTAAGAGACAGGAGGAGGTGACACAATGTATCACTGCAGGAAGGTAACAGACAGGAGGAGGTGACACAATGTATCACTGCAGGAAGGTAACAGACAGGAGGAGGTGACACAATGTATCACTGCCGGAAGGTAACAGACAGGAGGAGGTGACACAATGTATCACTGCCGGAAGGTAACAGACAGGAGGAGGTGACACAATGTATCACTGTCAGAAGGTAACAGAAAGGAGGAGGTGACACAATGTATCACTGCAGGAAGGTAACAGAAAGGAGGAGGTGACACAATGTATCACTGCCGGAAGGTAACAGAAAGGAGGAGGTGACACAATGTATCACTGTCGGAAGGTAACAGACAGGAGGAGGTGACACAATGTATCACTGCAGGAAGGTAACAGACAGGAGGAGGTGACACAATGTATCACTGCCGGAAGGTAACAGAAAGGAGGAGGTGACACAATGTATCACTGTCGGAAGGTAACAGACAGGAAGAGGTGACACAATGTATCACTGCCGGAAGGTAACAGACAGGAGGAGGGGACACAATGTATCACTGCCGGAAGGTAACAGAAAGGAGGAGGTGACACAATGTATCACTGTCGGAAGGTAACAGACAGGAAGAGGTGACACAATGTATCACTGTCGGAAGGTAACAGACAGGAGGAGGTGACACAATGTATCACTGCAGGAAGGTAACAGACAGGAGGAGGTGACACAATGTATCACTGTCGGAAGGTAACAGACAGGAAGAGGTGACACAATGTATCACTGTCGGAAGGTAACAGACAGGAGGAGGTGACACAATGTAAGCCACAGCGCCAATCATAGAAAAGCTTCAGGGGTTTATGGAGAATAAGGATCTCAGCTGCAGGGTAAAGATGGGGATCAGCCACTCGCTAGGGATCAGCGGCGCCATCCCCAAGAATGCAGCCTATCCATCACTAGAGATCAGCGGTGACATGACTGAGAATGCAGCCTATCCATCACTAGAGATCAGCGGTGACATCACTGAGAATGCAGCCTATACATCACTACAGATCAGCGGTGCCATCACTGAGAATGCCGCCTATCCATCACTAGAGATCAGCGGTGACATCACTGAGAATGCCGCCTATCCATCACTAGAGATCAGCGGTGCCATCACCGAGAATGCAGCCTATCCATCACTAGAGATCAGCGGTGACATCACTGACATTGCCGCCTATCCATCACTGGAGATCAGCGGTGACATCACTGAGAATGCCGCCTATCCATCACTAGAGATCAGTGGTGACATCACTGAGAATGCCGCCTATCCATCACTAGAGATCAGCGGTGACATCACTGAGAATGCCGCCTATCCATCACTAGAGATCAGCGGTGCCATCACCGAGAATGCAGCCTATCCATCACTAGAGATCAGCGGTGACATCACTGAGAATGCAGCCTATCCATTAATAGAGATCAGCGGTGACATCACTGAGAATGCCGCCTATCCATCACTAGAGATCAGCGGTGACATCACTGAGATTGCAGCCTATCCATCACTAGAGATCAGCGATGACATCACTGAGATTGCAGCCTATCCATCACTAGAGATCAGCGGTGACATCACTGAGATTGCAGCCTATCCATCACTAGAGATCAGCGATGACATCACTGAGAATGCCGCCTATCCATCACTAGAGATCAGCGGTGACATCACTGAGAATGCAGCCTATCCATCACTACAGATCAGCGGTGCCATCACTGAGAATGCCGCCTATCCATCACTAGAGATCAGCGGTGACATCACTGACATTGCCGCCTATCCATCACTGGAGATCAGCGGTGACATCACTGAGAATGCCACCTATCCATCACTAGAGATCAGCGGTGACATCACTGAGAATGCCGCCTATCCATCACTAGAGATCAGCGGTGACATCACTGAGAATGCAGCCTATCCATCACTAGAGATCAGTGGTGACATCACTGAGAATGCAGCCTATCCATCACTACAGATCAGCGGTGCCATCACTGAGAATGCCGCCTATCCATCACTAGAGATCAGCGGTGACATCACTGAGAATGCAGCCTATCCATTAATAGAGATCAGCGGTGACATCACTGAGAATGCCGCCTATCCATCACTAGAGATCAGCGGTCACATCACTGAGAATGCCGCCTATCCATCACTAGAGATCAGCGGTGACGTCACTGAGAATGCAGCCTATCCATCACTAGAGATCAGCGGTGACATCACTGAGAATGCCGCCTATCTATCACTAGAGATCAGCGGTGACATCACTGAGAATGCAGCCTATCCATCACTAGAGATCAGCGGTGACATCACTAAGAATGCCGCCTATCCATTCACTAGAGATCAGCGGTGACATCACTGAGAATGCCGCCTATCCATCACTAGAGATCAGCGGTCACATCACTGAGAATGCCGCCTATCCATCACTAGTGATCAGCGGTGACATCACTGAGAATGCCGCCTATCCATCACTAGAGATCAGCGGTGACATCACTGAGCATGCAGCCTATCCATCACTAGAGATCAGCAGTGACATCACTGAGCATGCAGCCTATCCATCACTAGAGATCAGCGGTGACATCACTGAGAATGCCGCCTATCTATCACTAGAGATCAGCGGTGACATCACTGAGAATGCAGCCTATCCATCACTAGAGATCAGCGGTGACATCACTGAGAATGCCGCCTATCCATTCACTAGAGATCAGCGGTGACATCGCTTAGATTGCCTCCTATCCATCACTAGAGATCAGCGGTGACATCGCTTAGATTGCCTCCTATCCATCACTAGAGATCAGCGGTGACATCACTGAGAATGCCGCCTATCCATCACTAGAGATCAGTGGTGACATCACTGAGAATGCAGCCTATCCATCACTACAGATCAGCGGTGCCATCACTGAGAATGCCGCCTATCCATCACTAGAGATCAGCGGTGACATCACTGAGAATGCAGCCTATCCATTAATAGAGATCAGCGGTGACATCACTGAGAATGCCGCCTATCCATCACTAGAGATCAGCGGTCACATCACTGAGAATGCAGCCTATCCATCACTAGAGATCAGCGGTGACATCACTGAGAATGCCGCCTATCCATTCACTAGAGATCAGCGGTGACATCACTGAGAATGCAGCCTATCCATCACTAGAGATCAGCGGTGACATCACTGAGAATGCCGCCTATCCATTCACTAGAGATCAGCGGTGACATCACTGAGAATGCCGCCTATCCATCACTAGAGATCAGCGGTCACATCACTGAGAATGCCGCCTATCCATCACTAGAGATCAGCGGTGACATCACTGAGAATGCCGCCTATCCATCACTAGAGATCAGCGGTCACATCACTGAGAATGCAGCCTATCCATCACTAGAGATCAGCGGTGACATCACTGAGAATGCAGCCTATCCATTAATAGAGATCAGCGGTGCCATCACTGAGAATGCCGCCTATCCATCACTAGAGATCAGCGGTGACATCACTGAGAATGCAGCCTATCCATCACTAGAGATCAGCGGTGACATCACTCAGAATGCAGCCTATCCATCACTAGAGATCAGCGGTGACATCGCTTAGAGTGCCGCCTATCTTTCACTAGAGATCAGCGGCGCGGCAGTAATGATCACGCAGTAGATTGGCGCGCACTTTTTGGTGGCGTTTTTCCGGCCTCTGTAGAACTTTCTTCCGATCTGCGCTGAACGTTCATTACTGAAAACCTTTAATTTAATTGTTTCTTGATCTTTCTCTGAGGAATTCACTTTATTATTTCAGAAGTGGAAGGAGAATCATCCGCTGCCCCCGACATCTGTGCGACGGGATAATCGGAATAACATTATAACAGTTTGATGGACAATAATAATAATAAACGATAAAGGGCGTGTAAGAATAAGCCTCCGGTGTGGGGGCGTGGGCTCTGATGTAAACCAGATGATGGAGTCGTCTCTCCCGTCTGTAAACCATCAGACGTGTCAATACGTTTCACTCGCTGAACTTCCCGCTGCAGACATGTGCGATTCTTCACAGCTCGAGGGTTGAAGGTCTTCTCACGTTTCTGGCGGTGTCGGTACAACATCTGGCGCACCTGAGGTCATGTGATTTCTGTGTCAGTGCCGATCAGCTCCGGGCGCGGTGATGTGAGGTTCTGCCGGAGCTTTATAGGCGGCCGCTCCTCAGCCGCTTCTTAAATACCTTTTGTGTCATTTTCTTGTGTTTTCATATGTTACATTTATTATTATCGGGGAACAACATCCGGAGCGAGAACATAGCTACACGTATGTAATGTGCGGCGAGCGCTGGATCGAGAACATAGCTACACGTATGTAAAGTGCGGCGAGCGCTGGATCGAGAACATACTACACGTGTAATAATGTGCTGCCAGCGCTGGATCGATAACATAGCTACACGTATGTAATGTGCGGCGAGCGCTGGATCGATAACATAGCTACACGTATGTAATGTGCGGCGAGCGCTGGATCGATAACATAGCTACACGTATGTAAAGTGCGGCGAGCGCTGGATCGAGAACATAGCTACACGTATGTAATGTGTGGAAAGCACTGGATCGAGAACATAGCTACACGTATGTAATGTGCGGCGAGCGCTGGATCGATAACATAGCTACACGTATGTAATGTGCGGCGAGCGCTGGATCGAGAACATAGCTACACGTATGTAATGTGCGGCCAGCGCTGGATCAAGAACATAGCTACACGTATGTAATGTGTGGCCAGCACTGGATCGAGAACATAGCTACACTTATGTAATGTGCGGCAAACGCTGGATCGAGAACATAGCTACACGTATGTAATGTGCGGCCAGCGCTGGATGGAGAACATAGCTACACGTATGGAATGTGCGGCCAGCGCTGGATCGAGAACATAGCTACACGTATGTAAAGTGCGGCGAGCGCTGGATCGAGAACATAGCTACACGTATGTAACGTGCGGCGAGCGCTGGATCGAGAACATAGCTACACGTATGTAAAGTGCGGCCAGCGCTGGATCGAGAACATAGCTACACATATGTAAAGTGCGGCAAGAGCTGGATTGAGAACATAGCTACACATATGTAATGTGCGGCGAGCGCTGGATCGAGATCATAGCTACATGTATGTAACGTGCAACGAGCGGTGGATCGAGAACATAGCTACATGTATGAAAAGTGCGTCAAGAGCTGGATCGAGAACATAGCTACACGTATGTAATGTGCGGCGAGCGTTGGATCAAGAACATAGCTACATGTATTTAATGTGCGGCAAGCGCTGGATGGAGAACATAGCTACACGTATGTAATGTGCGGCCAGCGCTGGATCGAGAACATAGCTACACGTATGTAATGTGCGGCCAGCGCTGGATCGAGAACATAGCTACACATATGTAATGTGCGGCGAGCGCTGGATGGAGAACATAGCTACACGTATGTAATGTGCGGCCAGCGCTGGATCGAGAACATACTACACGTGTAATAATGTGCTGCCAGCGCTGGATCGAGAACATAGCTACACGTATGTAATGTGCAGCGAGCGCTGGATCGAGAACATAACTACACGTATATAATGTGCGGCGAGCGCTGGATCGAGAACATACTACACGTGTGTAATGTGCGGTGAGCGCTGGATCGAGAACATAGCTACATGTATGTAATGTGCGGCGAGCACTGGATCGAGAACATAGCTACACGTATGTAATATGCGGCAGCGCTGTATCGAGAATATAGCTACACGTATGTAATGTGCGGCGAGCGCTGGATCGAGAACATAGCTACACGTATGGAATGTGCGGCCAGCGCTGGATCGCGAACATACTACAAGTATGTAATGTGCGGCCAGCGCTGGATCGAGAACATAGCTACACGTATGTAATGTGCAGCGAGCGCTGGATCGAGAACATAACTACACGTATATAATGTGCGGCGAGCGCTGGATCGAGAACATACTACACGTGTGTAATGTGCGGTGAGCGCTGGATCGAGAACATAGCTACATGTATGTAATGTGCGGCGAGCACTGGATCGAGAACATAGCTACACGTATGTAATATGCGGCGAGCGCTGTATCGAGAATATAGCTACACGTATGTAATGTGCGGCGAGCGCTGGATCGAGAACATAGCTACACGTATGGAATGTGCGGCCAGCGCTGGATCGCGAACATACTACAAGTATGTAATGTGCGGCCAGCGCTGGATCGAGAACATAGCTACACGTATGTAAAGTGCGGCGAGCGCTGGATCGAGAACATAGCTACACGTATGTAACGTGCGGCGAGCGCTGGATCGAGAACATAGCTACACATATGTAAAGTGCGGCAAGAGCTGGATGGAGAACATAGCTACACATATGTAATGTGCGGCGAGCGCTGGATCGAGAACATACCTACACGTATATAATGTCCGGCGAGCGCTGGATGGAGAACATAGCTACACGTATGTAATGTGCGGCCAGCGCTGGATCGAGAACATACTACACGTGTAATAATGTGCTGCCAGCGCTGGATCGAGAACATAGCTACACGTATGTAATGTGCAGCGAGCGCTGGATCGAGAACATAACTACATGTATATAATGTGCGGCGAGCGCTGGATCGAGAACATAACTACATGTATATAATGTGCGGCGAGCGCTGGATCGAGAACATACTACACGTGTGTAATGTGCGGCGAGCGCTGGATCGAGAACATAGCTACATGTATGTTATGTGCGGCCGGCGCTGGATCGAGAACATAGCTACATGTATGTAATGTGCGGCGAGCACTGGATCGAGAACATAGCTACACGTATGTAATATGCGGCGAGCGCTGTATCGAGAATATAGCTACACGTATGGAATGTGCGGCCAGCGCTGGATTGAGAACATACTACACGTGTGTAATGTGCGGCCAGCGCTGGATCGAGAACATAGTTACACGTATGTAATGTGCGGCCAGTGCTGGATCGAGAACATAGCTACATGTATGTAACGTGCAACGAGCGGTGGATCGAGAACATAGCTACATGTATGAAAAGTGCGGCAAGCGCTGGATCGAGAACATAGCTACACGTATGTAATGTGCGGCGAGCGTTGGATCAAGAACATAGCTACATTTATTTAATGTGCGGCAAGCGCTGGATGGAGAACATAGCTACACGTATGTAATGTGCGGCCAGCGCTGGATCGAGAACATAGCTACATGTATGAAAAGTGCGGCAAGCGCTGGATCGAGAACATAGCTACATGTATGTAATGTGCGGCGAGCGCTGGATGGAGAACATAGCTACACGTATGTAATGTTTGGCCGGCGCTGGATCGAGAACATAGTTACACGTATGTAATGTGCGACGAGCGCTGGATCGAGACCATAGCTACACGTATGAAAAGTGCGGCAAGCGCTGGATCGAGAACATAGCTACACGTATGTAATGTGCGGGGAGCGCTGGATCGAGAACATAACTACGCGTATATAATGTGCGGCGAGAGCTGGATGGAGAACATAGCTACACGCTTGTAATGTGCGGCGAGCACTGGATCGAGAACATACTACACGTGTTTAATGTGCGGCGAGCGCTGGATCGAGAACTTAGCTACACGTATGTAATGTGCGGCCAGCGCTGGATCGAGAACATACTACACGTATATAATGTGCGGCGAGCGCTGGATCGAGAACATACTACACGTGTGTAATTTGAGGCGAGCGCTGGATCGAGAACATAGCTACATGTATGTTATGTGCGGCCGGCGCTGGATCGAGAACATAGCTACATGTATGTAATGTGCGGCGAGCACTGGATCGAGAACATAGCTACACGTATGGAATGTTCGGCCAGCGCTGGATCGAGAACATACTACACGTATGTAATGTGCGGCCAGCGCTGGATCGAGAACATAGCTACATGTATGTAACGTGCGGCGAGCGGTGGATCGAGAACATAGTTACACGTATGTAATGTGCGGCCAGCGCTGGATTGAGAACATAGCTACACGTATGTAATGTGCGGCCAGTGCTGGATCGAGAACATAGCTACACGTATGGAATGTGCGGCGAGCGGTGGATCAAGAACATAGCTACATGTATGTAATGTGCGGCGAGCGCTGGATCGAGAACATAGCTACACGTATTTAATGTGCGGCAAGCGCTGGATGGAGAACATAGCTACACGTATGTAATGTGCGGCCAGCGCTGGATCGAGAACATAGCTACATGTATGAAAAGTGCGGCAAGCGCTGGATCGAGAACATAGCTACACGTATGTAATGTGCGGCGAGCGCTGGATGGAGAACATAGCTACACGTATGTAATGTTCGGCCGGCGCTGGATCGAGAACATAGTTACACGTATGAAAAGTGCGGCAAGAGCTGGATCGAGAACATAGCTACACGTATGTAATGTGCGGCTAGCGCTGAATCGAGAACATAACTACACGTATATAATGTCCGGCGAGCGCTGGATGGAGAACATAGCTACACGTATGTAATGTGCGGCCAGCACTGGATCGAGAACATACTACACGTGTAATAATGTGCTGCCAGCGCTGGATCGAGAACATAGCTACACGTATGTAATGTGCAGCGAGCGCTGGATCAAGAACATAACTACACGTATATAATGTGCGGCGAGCGCTGGATCGAGAACATACTACACGTGTGTAATGTGCGGCGAGCGCTGGATCGAGAACATAGCTACATGTATGTTATGTGCGGCCGGCGCTGGATCGAGAACATAGCTACATGTATGTAATGTGCGGCGAGCACTGGATCGAGAACATAGCTACACGTATGTAATGTGCGGCGAGCGCTGGATCGAGAACATAGCTACACGTATGTAATGTGCGGCGAGCGCTGGATCGAGAACATAGCTACACGTATGTAATGTGCGGCGAGCGCTGGATCGAGAACATAGCTACACGTATGCAATGTGCGGCGAGCGCTGGATCGAGAACATAGCTACAGGTATGTTATGTGCGGCGAGCGCTGGATCGAGAACATAGCTACACATATGTAAAGTGCGGCAAGCGCTGGATCGAGAACATAGCTACACGTATGTAATGTGCGGCCAGCGCTGGATCGAGAACATAGCTACACGTATGTAATGTGCGGCGAGCGCTGGATGGAGAACATAGCTACACGTATGTAATGTGCGGCCAGCGCTGGATCGAGAACATAGCTACACGTATGTAATGTGCGGCCAGCGCTGGATCGAGAACATTTCTACATGTATGTAATGTGCGGCAAGCGCTGGATCGAGAACATTGCAACATGTGATGTGCGGCCAGCGCTGGATCGAGAACATAGCTACACGTATGTAATGTTCGGCCGGCGCTGGATCGAGAACATAGTTACACGTATGTAATGTGCGGCGAGCGCTGGATCGAGAACATAGCTACACGTATGTAATGTGCGGCGAGCGCTGGATCGAGAACATAGCTACATGTATGTAATGTGCGGCGAGCGCTGGATCGAGAACATAGCTACACGTATGTAATGTGCGGCGAGCGCTGGATCGAGAACATAGCTACACGTATGTAATGTGCAGTGAGCGCTGGATCGAGACCATAGCTACATGTATGTAATGTGCGGCGAGCGCTGGATCGAGAACATAGCTACACGTTTGTAATGTGCGGCGAGCGCTGGATCGAGAACATAGCTACACGTATGTAATGTGCGGCGAGCGCTGGATCGAGAACATAGTTACACGTATGTAATGTGCGGCCAGCTCTGGATCGAGAACATAGCTACACGTATGTAATGTGCGGCGAGCGCTGGATCGAGAACATAGCTACATGTATGTAATGTGTCCATTATGTGACCACAGGCGCCGATATCCGGATTATAGATTGTCTATCGTCATCCGGGCAATACACTCACCCCTGGAGGGCCCTCCACTGCCCGGGTCACCCTATGGCGGTATCTTCAGGCACCAAAAACTAGGAGCTTTACCCTGAATGATATACAGCCCCACAGGCGGAGGACACCCTATGTATGTATACGGGAATCCCTGCCCCCAAACACAAGGGGCCCCACTAACCTCCCTCACCAACATGCGAGAAGACTGCGCCATCAGGAGCCGCTAACCGCAGCACAGATCTACAGATAAGCGCCAACTGATGGTGTGAGGCTGCAACGTCCGGGCACGTGGGGGAGGGGTGTTTGTGGGGCCCCTTGTGTTTGTGGGGCAGGGATTCCTGTATACATACATAGGGGGTTCTCCGCCTGTGGGGCTGTATATCATCCGGGGTAAATCCATCATTATTGTAAATAAGCTCCTAGTTTTTGGTGCCTCTGAGTGTCCTGAAGATACCGCCATAGGGGGACCCGGACAGTGGAGGGCCCTCACCCGGGAGCAGCACCAGCCATACTCCCATAAAACTGACGGTGTCTGTAATAATGGCACTAATGTCCCTGACCGGAGCCTTGATGCAATGTGGTCCTCGGCTGTCCTGCTGCGGGGTCTCAGTGTGAGGAACAGAAAGTGACAGGATTATATACAGCGCATTGGGAAAGTCCTCACACCCCCCAGTACAGCGCTTCCGGATAGTCCTCACACCCCCCAGTACGGCGCATCCGGATAGTCCTCAAACCCCCCAGTACAGCGCATCTGGATAGTCCTCACACCCCCCAGTACAGAGCATCCGGATAGTCCTCACACCCCCCAGTACAGCGCATCCGGATAGTCCTCACACCCCCCGGTACAGCGCATCCGGATAGTCCTCACACCCCCCAGTACAGCGCATCCGGATAGTCCTCACACCCCCCAGTACAGCGCATCCGGATAGTCCTCACACCTCCCAGTACAGCGCATCCGGGATAGTCCTCACACTCCCCAGTACAGCGCATCCGGATAGTCCTCACACCCCCAGTACAGCGCATCGGATAGTCCTCACACCCCCAGTACAGCGCATCCGGATAGTCCTCACACCCTCAGTACAGCGCATCCGGATAGTCCTCACACCCCCCAGGACAGCGCATCCGGATAGTCCTCACACCCCCCAGGACAGCGCATCCGGATAGTTCTCACACCCCCCAGTGTCCTCACATTCTGTCCTCTCGCTCCTTGTGCCCTCAGTCCCCAGAATGAGAAGGTGAGAAATATCTACAAATGTAGGCCTCGTACACACGACCGTATGTATGTTACAGTCTGTAAAACACGGATCCGCAAAAAATACAGCTGACGTCCATGTGCATTCCGGATTTTACGGAACAGCTGCCCCTAATAGAACAGTCCTATCCTTGTCCGTAATACAGACAGTAGTAGGACAGAATATGGACATACGGAAACGGAATGCACACAGAGCAACTTACGTTGTTGTGGGGGTTTTTTTTTGCAGACCCATTAAAATGAATGGTTTAACATATGGTCCGCAAAAAGAACAGAACAAAAACGGAAAGAAAATACATTCATGTGCATGAGCCCTTACTGAGAGGGGAAACTAACATCTCACATGGGAATATGTCCTGGGTAAAGGGTGTGAAGACTTATGTCCTGGGTAAAGGGGCTGAAGACTTATGCCCATGTGAGATGTTAGATTTCTCACATTCTCATTCTGGGGACTAAGGGCAGAACGATGGGGGAAATGATAGCACAAGGAGCGAGCAGAATGTGAGGGGTGTGAGGACTTTCCCAATGCACTGTACTGAGGGTGTGAGGACTTTGCGGATGCACTGTACTGAGGGTGTGAGGACTTTGCGGATGCACTGTACTGAGGGTGTGAGGACTTTCTGGATGCATTGTACTGAGGGTGTGAGGACTTTCCCAATGCACCGTACTGAGGGTGTGAGGACTTTCTGGATGCACTGTACTGAGGGTGTGAGGACTTTGCGGATGCACTGTACTGAAGGTGTAAGGACTTTGCGGATGCACTGTACTGAGGGTGTGAGGACTTTGCGGATGCACTGTACTGAGGGTGTGAGGACTTTCTAGATGCACTGTACTGAGGGTGTGAGGACTTTGCGGATGCACTGTACTGAGGGTGTGAGGACTTTCTGGATGCACTGTACTGAGGGTGTGAGGACTTTCTGGATGCACTGTACTGAGGGTGTGAGGACTTTCTGGATGCACTGTACTGAGGGTGTGAGGACTTTGCGGATGCACTGTACTGAGGGTGTGAGGACTTTTGGACGCATTGTCGCCCTCTGAGCTGTGATCACAGCCCATTATCTTACACACAGATACAGTAAGGGCTTATTCAGACAAACAGTATGAAATGCGTCCATATTCCTTTTGGCAAACACAGATGAGCCTAAGGTCTTGTTCACACTCTGGTTTTATCACGGACAGCACACGTACCCATTGATTTTAATGTGTCTGTTCACACTTCAGGAGACATGCGCTGCGTTGGTCCATGATGCAGACCAAACACAACACAGATGGCATCCGTGTTCTTTCCGTGTTTTCCGAACCATAGACAGGAGAGGCTCTGGAAATAAATCTTCGGCTGAGCAGTGTCTGCGGAATACGGACATCGCGCGAAGGGCAAAAACCAGACACACGGACCAAACTCGGATGAAACACAGATGGATTTCCACAAGCATCAGACATTGACATGTGAATGAGACCCTAACTGGACCGCACAGGGTTGGCGTCTGTGTCCTGTCCGTTATTCTCAGACCCGCGCAGCTGAATGAGACGGGACGGTGCTGCAGGGCTCATGTGAATTGGCCCATTGACTTGGGTCTGCGTTCAGTCCTTTCTACACGCGGATGTGATGGATCGGCTGATAACAGAGAACACGCGTCTGGACATCGGCTCCAGCGTCAGCAGGAAATTTCTGCAGAACCAAGTTCTTTGTCTTCCGAGTTTTCCTCCTTCAGCGGCGATTCTCATCAGGTGCAGAACGAGTAATTAACAGCGACATTAATTGGCTTGAGAAGTAATTTATTGGAAAATGAGATGATGCTGAGAACTGCTGGAGGCTCCGAAAATGGACAAACTGGATCTACGGGGAAGGTCTGCGCCGCACATGTTGGCAGCAAGTCAGACGGCGATTAAAGCCGGCGACGGATGAAGAGTAATAGCAGGAGATCCATGAGCACCGTATTCTGCAGAGCGTACGCGGACCCGTTCAGCACACGTCGTCCATGTGTCTGCACATCCATCCGCTAATTACAGAACATGTCCTGTTCTTCTCCATATTGTGGATGAGAAGAGTCATTTCCAGAAATGGGGGCGAGAAAAATGCAGATCACATTCAGATCCGTAATTTGTGGACAGAAATACAGACAGTCAGGTACGGAGGCCTAAAAGACCGGAGAAGAAGCCTTGTACGAGCCGGATGTCTGTGTCACCGGCTCCAACTGGGCGTGATCCCCAACTGCTACAGGGTTAATTCTCACAATGTCTGTCCATACAAGCGGATATATTTATACCACAGGCCGCGCCGCCGTCTATAGGCGGTAGATACGGCGACCACAGGCCGTGCCGTGGTCTAGAGGGGGTAGATATGCTGACGGCAATCACAGGCCGCGCCGCCATCTATAGAGGGTAGACACGCTGACGGCAACCACAGGCCGCACCACCGTCTATAGGGGGTAGATACGCTGACAGGGACCACAGGCTGTGCCGCGGTCTATAGGGGGTAGATATGCTGACGGCAATCACAGGCTGCGCCGCCATCTATAGGCGGTAGATACGCTGACGGCGACCACAGGCCGTGCCACCGTCTACAGGAGGTAGATACACTGACGGTAATCACAGGCTGCACTGTTGTCTATGGGAGGATTTTCTCT
>CM065597.1:4567386-4697626 GCA_033119425.1 Bufotes viridis
TCATCAATCTACACTCAATCCTTATAATAAATTCCATGAAGGCAAATGAGTCTCCGACTGCCACAAGTCCCCAGTCCCGGGTCCCAGAACCTGTCATACCCCATGGTCAGCTGTACCTGGAGATTTCCTCCTATTCTCCTGCCATGTCCGATGCGGAAGGTTCTGTCTGAGCCGCTCCTACCTCGTCCTGGTCCTATGCTGAGGGTAATTGTCCTGTTGGAAGGGGAGTCCTCGCCCAGTCTCAGATCAAAGCTTTGGAGCATCTCTCAGGACTGTGCTCCAAACTGACCCGTCTATTGCAGCTTCTGTCACCCCCACGGCCATGACGATAAGCAGTGCCTGACTCCCTCCGGATGTGTCACTTAGGAAAGTGACCAAAGAGTCCAACCCTGGTTTCATCAGACCAGAGATTTGTGCCCGATACTCACCTCTCCGTTCTCCCACCACCCCCATTCTGATGTTATCTGATTATACTCACCTCACTAATATAAGTAATGTCATCAGCGGGGGGCGGGGCTGTGACTACCTCTCAGACAGGATGTACAGGCAGGTTGTCAGCAGTAATAGATGTTCCTGTAGTATAAGGTGTGGATCTCATGTCTGATCACATGTCATTATATCAGTGATGTCACCAGCAGGGGGCGGGGCTGTGACTACCCCTCAGACAGGATATACAGGCAGGTTGTCAGCAGTAATAGATGTTCCTGTAGTATAAGGTGTGGATCTCATGTCTGATCACATGTCATTATATCAGTGATGTCATCAGCAGGGGGCGGGGCTGTGACTACCTCTCAGACAGGATATACAGGCAGGTTGTCAGCAGTAATAGATGTTCCTGTAGTATAAGGTGTGGATCTCATGTCTGATCACATGTCATTATATCAGTGATGTCATCAGCAGGGGGCGGGGCTGTGACTACCCCTCAGACAGGATATACAGGCAGGTTGTCAGCAGTAATAGATGTTCCTGTAGTATAAGGTGTGGATCTCATGTCTGATCACATGTCATTATATCAGTGATGTCATCAGCAGGGGCGGGGCTGTGACTACCTCTCAGACAGGATATACAGGCAGGTTGTCAGCAGTAATAGATGTTCCTGTAGTATAAGGTGTGGATCTCATGTCTGATCACATGTCATTATATCAGTGATGTCATCAGCAGGGGGCGGGGCTGTGACTACCTCTCAGACAGGATGTACAGGCAGGTTGTCAGCAGTAATAGATGTTCCTGTAGTATAAGGTGTGGATCTCATGTCTGATCACATGTCATTATATCAGTGATGTCATCAGCAGGGGCGGGGCTGTGACTACCTCTCAGACAGGATATACAGGCAGGTTGTCAGCAGTAATAGATGTTCCTGTAGTATAAGGTGTGGATCTCATGTCTGATCACATGTCATTATATCAGTGATGTCATCAGCAGGGGCGGGGCTGTGACTACCTCTCAGACAGGATATACAGGCAGGTTGTCAGCAGTAATAGATGTTCCTGTAGTATAAGGTGTGGATCTCATGTCTGATCACATGTCATTATATCAGTGATGTCATCAGCAGGGGCGGGGCTGTGACTACCTCTCAGACAGGATATACAGGCAGGTTGTCAGCAGTAATAGATGTTCCTGTAGTATAAGGTGTGGATCTCATGTCTGATCACATGTCATTATATCAGTGATGTCATCAGCAGGGGCGGGGCTGTGACTACCTCTCAGACAGGATATACAGGCAGGTTGTCAGCAGTAATAGATGTTCCTGTAGTATAAGGTGTGGATCTCATGTCTGATCACATGTCATTATATCAGTGATGTCATCAGCAGGGGGCGGGGCTGTGACTACCCCTCAGACAGGATATACAGGCAGGTTGTCAGCAGTAATAGATGTTCCTGTAGTATAAGGTGTGGATCTCATGTCTGATCACATGTCATTATATCAGTGATGTCATCAGCAGGGCGGGGCTGTGACTACCTCTCAGACAGGATATACAGGCAGGTTGTCAGCAGTAATAGATGTTCCTGTAGTATAAGGTGTGGATCTCATGTCTGATCACATGTCATTATATCAGTGATGTCATCAGCAGGGGGCGGGCTGTGACTACCTCTCAGACAGGATATACAGGCAGGTTGTCAGCAGTAATAGATGTTCCTGTAGTATAAGGTGTGGATCTCATGTCTGATCACATGTCATTATATCAGTGATGTCATCAGCAGGGGGCGGGGCTGTGACTACCTCTCAGACAGGATATACAGGCAGGTTGTCAGCAGTAATAGATGTTCCTGTAGTATAAGGTGTGGATCTCATGTCTGATCACATGTCATTATATCAGTGATGTCATCAGCAGGGGCGGGGCTGTGACTACCTCTCAGACAGGATATACAGGCAGGTTGTCAGCAGTAATAGATGTTCCTGTAGTAATAAGGTGTGGATCTCATGTCTGATCACATGTCATTATATCAGTGATGTCATCAGCAGGGGGCGGGCTGTGACTACCTCTCAGACAGGATGTACAGGCAGGTTGTCAGCAGTAATAGATGTTCCTGTAGTATAAGGTGTGGATCTCATGTCTGATCACATGTCATTATATCAGTGATGTCATCAGCAGGAGGCGGGGCTGTGACTACCTCTCAGACAGGATATACAGGCAGGTTGTCAGCAGTAATAGATGTTCCTGTAGTATAAGGTGTGGATCTCATGTCTGATCACATGTCATTATATCAGTGATGTCATCAGCAGGGGCGGGGCTGTGACTACCCCTCAGACAGGATATACAGGCAGGTTGTCAGCAGTAATAGATGTTCCTGTAGTATAAGGTGTGGATCTCATGTCTGATCACATGTCATTATATCAGTGATGTCATCAGCAGGGGGCGGGGCTGTGACTACCTCTCAGACAGGATGTACAGGCAGGTTGTCAGCAGTAATAGATGTTCCTGTAGTATAAGGTGTGGATCTCATGTCTGATCACATGTCATTATATCAGTGATGTCATCAGCAGGGGCGGGGCTGTGACTACCCCTCAGACAGGATATACAGGCAGGTTGTCAGCAGTAATAGATGTTCCTGTAGTATAAGGTGTGGATCTCATGTCTGATCACATGTCATTATATCAGTGATGTCATCAGCAGGGGCGGGGCTGTGACTACCTCTCAGACAGGATATACAGGCAGGTTGTCAGCAGTAATAGATGTTCCTGTAGTATAAGGTGTGGATCTCATGTCTGATCACATGTCATTATATCAGTGATGTCATCAGCAGGGGGCGGGGCTGTGACTACCTCTCAGACAGGATATACAGGCAGGTTGTCAGCAGTAATAGATGTTCCTGTAGTATAAGGTGTGGATCTCATGTCTGATCACATGTCATTATATCAGTGATGTCATCAGCAGGGGGCGGGGCTGTGACAACAGTTCTCGACATTCTGCATAATTTACCATAATTTAGCAAAGTGGGTTTGGATGAAGAACTGCAACATTGTTCCCATTATATTTCTCTAGAAACATGTTTTGACGCGGCGTCTGCAGTGCGGACGATCACATACCTGGTTCTCTGACCACCGCCCCCCATAATAGGTGTGTACGTACGGCGCGGTATCTGGCGGTGATGGCACGGCAGATGTTGCTCAGGGAATATAATGAGAGAGAAAATAAAGGAGGGAAATTTGCAGGAACCTCAAGCGCTCGTTCAGATGTTTGCGCACGTTCCCCGTAAACTCGCCCGGAGCCAGAATGGAAATTGATTTTGCAGAAAGCTGAAGGATATGAAGGGATCAGCGTAATTGAATCAGCGCGGCGGCGGGGGACGCGCCCCCATCCCTCAGCTGACAGCTTGCTGCGTTTTGTTCTCTTTTTTTTTAACATCTTGAACACAAAATGTTTGATTGCGACTTGTGAAATATCTGACCATCAGATCTGACAACCGATCTGCACCTGACAACCACTGATCTGGAAACATGGAGGCACTTCGAATAGTGGGAGTTATACTCAATGATACAAGAGGGGGTCACATACAAACAGATTTTTTCTATAATCTCAAAGATTCCCCTGGGGATACTGAATGCTGGGGGTTATTGTCCGTTCTAGTGCAGGATCAGAGCCGATCACCTCAATGACTGGGATTATAGGAGTATTCAGTCTACAGTACGAAAATCCGACAAATTCTACAGATTCAGAAGATAAATACAGTCGTCTCTCAAGATACAATATTAATTGGTTCCAGGACGACCATTGTAAATCGAGTAATTGGTTCCAAAGCCCCAAAATGTCATCCAAGATAAGAGCAAATGAAGATTTAAGAAAAATAAGCAGATAACTAAGAGAGATAAGACAAGTCCTTACATATAACAGTCAGGAATAGCTGCTAACTAGTAACTAATCCAGATACTTACCAGAGAGGTGGCCTGGACTGGTTGGGTCTGAGTCTGAGACATTGTATCCTGAGGGGCCACTGCATCTATAAAAATATTACACTTAGGGTCCATTCACGCGTCCGTTGTTTAGTTCCGTATCTGATCCCGATTTTTCGGACTAGTCACGGAATAGTTGCGGACAGAATTCGGACCCATTGATTTTCAATGGGTCTATAAAATATGTGGACAGCACAAAGAGTGCTATCCGCATAATTTTCTCAGTACATAGTGTTCGTAAAAAGATAAAACATGTCCTATTCTAATCTGAAAATTGCAGTCCGTTGTGCAATGCAAAGTCAATGGATCTGCAAAAATCGGAAGACATTCGGATAACTAATCCGTATGTCATCCGAAAAAAATGAAAGAACTTCCTGTTTTTTATTAAGTCCAGCCCCCAGAGACTTTGTTATTCTTCTATCCGTTTTTTTTTTGCGGATCCGCAAAAAACAGATGACAAACAGAAAGAATTCTTGGAAAATAGGATCCGCAAAAAACAGTCCTATTTTCAGATTATAGAAAAACAACGGACATGTGAATGGACCCTTACTTGGAGTCGGGAAGGAATTTTTTCCCCTTAAGTGGGGAAAATTGGCTTCTGCCTCACAGGGGATTTTTGCCTTTCTCTGGATCAACTTGTAGGAAACAGGTCGAACTGGATGGACAGAGGGCTTTTTTCGGCCCAATATACTATGTTACATTCAGAAGTGCCAAAAACTGGGGGCTTCCTAGAAACCCCAAATTCCTCAGAGACAAAACCAAAGAATTAAAGAGATAAAATGTTTTCTACTATAGATACCAATGAAGTAATTGTCTGAATTGCACTCCTTCTAGTCGTGACTGTATAATCTGTATGTAGTGAGCTCCTCTAGTGGTGGCTGTATAATCTGTATGTAGTGAGCTCCGTCTAGTCGTGACTGTATAATCTGTATGTAGTAAGCTCCTTCTAGTGGTGGCTGTATAATCTGTATGTAGTGGGCTCCTCTCTAGTGATGGCTGTATAATCTGTATGTAGTGAGCTCCTTCTAGTGGTGACTGTATGATCTCTATGTAGTGAGCTCCTCTAGTGGTGGCTGTATAATCTGTATGTAGTGAGCTCCCTCTAGTGGTGGCTGTATAATCTGTATGTAGTGAGCTCCCTCTAGTGGTGGCTGTATAATCTGTATGTAGTGAGCTCCTCTAGTGGTGGCTGTATAATCTGTATGTAGTGAGCTCCCTCTAGTGGTGGCTGTATAATCTGTATGTAGTGAGCTCCCTCTAGTGGTGGCTGTATAATCTGTATGTAGTGAGCTCCCTCTAGTGGTGGCTGTATAATCTGTATGTAGTGAGCTCCTCTAGTGGTGGCTGTATAATCTGTATGTAGTGAGCTCCTCTAGTGGTGGCTGTATAATCTGTATGTAGTGAGCTCCTCTAGTGGTGGCTGTATAATCTGTATGTAGTGAGCTCCTCTAGTGGTGGCTGTATAATCTGTATGTAGTGAGCTCCTCTAGTGGTGGCTGTATAATCTGTATGTAGTGAGCTCCTCTAGTGGTGGCTGTATAATCTGTATGTAGTGAGCTCCTCTAGTGGTGGCTGTATAATCTGTATGTAGTGAGCTCCCTCTAGTGGTGGCTGTATAATCTGTATGTAGTGAGCTCCCTCTAGTGGTGGCTGTATAATCTGTATGTAGTGAGCTCCTCTAGTGGTGGCTGTATAATCTGTATGTAGTGAGCTCCTCTAGTGGTGGCTGTATAATCTGTATGTAGTGAGCTCCTCTAGTGGTGGCTGTATAATCTGTATGTAGTGAGCTCCTCTAGTGGTGGCTGTATAATCTGTATGTAGTGAGCTCCTCTAGTGGTGGCTGTATAATCTGTATGTAGTGAGCTCCTCTAGTGGTGGCTGTATAATCTGTATGTAGTGAGCTCCCTCTAGTGGTGGCTGTATAATCTGTATGTAGTGAGCTCCTCTAGTGGTGGCTGTATAATCTGTATGCAGTGAGCTCCCTCTAGTGGTGGCTGTATAATCTGTATGTAGTGAGCTCCTCTAGTGGTGGCTGTATAATCTGTATGTAGTGAGCTCCTCTAGTGGTGGCTGTATAATCTGTATGTAGTGAGCTCCTCTAGTGGTGACTGTATAATCTGTATGTAGTGAGCTCCCTCTAGTGGTGGCTGTATGATCTGTATGTAGTGAGCTCCCTCTAGTGGTGGCTGTATAATCTGTATGTAGTGAGCTCCTCTAGTGGTGGCTGTATAATCTGTATGCAGTGAGCTCCTCTAGTGGTGGCTGTATAATCTGTATGTAGTGAGCTCCTCTAGTGGTGGCTGTATAATCTGTATGTAGTGAGCTCCTCTAGTGGTGGCTGTATAATCTGTATGTAGTGAGCTCCTCTAGTGGTGGCTGTATAATCTGTATGTAGTGAGCTCCTCTAGTGGTGGCTGTATAATCTGTATGTAGTGAGCTCCTCTAGTGGTGGCTGTATAATCTGTATGTAGTGAGCTCCTCTAGTGGTGGCTGTATAATCTGTATGTAGTGAGCTCCCTCTAGTGGTGACTGTATAATCTGTATGTAGTGAGCTCCCTCTAGTGGTGACTGTATAATCTGTATGTAGTGAGCTCCTCTAGTGGTGGCTGTATAATCTGTATGTAGTGAGCTCCTCTAGTGGTGGCTGTATAATCTGTATGTAGTGAGCTCCTCTAGTGGTGGCTGTATAATCTGTATGTAGTGAGCTCCTCTAGTGGTGGCTGTATAATCTGTATGTAGTGAGCTCCTCTAGTGGTGGCTGTATAATCTGTATGTAGTGAGCTCCCTCTAGTGGTGACTGTATAATCTGTATGTAGTGAGCTCCCTCTAGTGGTGGCTGTATAATCTGTATGCAGTGAGCTCCCTCTAGTGGTGGCTGTATGATCTGTATGTAGTGAGCTCCCTCTAGTGGTGGCTGTATAATCTGTATGTAGTGAGCTCCCTCTAGTGGTGGCTGTATGATCTGTATGTAGTGAGCTCCCTCTAGTGGTGGCGGTATAATCTGTATGTAGTGAGCTCCCTCTAGTGGTGGCTGTATAATCTGTATGCAGTGAGCTCCCTCTAGTGGTGGCTGTATGATCTGTATGTAGTGAGCTCCCTCTAGTGGTGGCTGTATAATCTTTATGTAGTGAGCTCCCTCTAGTGGTGGCTGTATAATCTGTATGTAGTGAGCTCCCTCTAGTGGTGGCTGTATAATCTGTATGTAGTGAGCTCCCTCTAGTGATGGCTGTATAATCTGTATGCAGTGAGGTCCCTCTAGTGTTGGCTGTATAATCTGTATGTAGTGAGCTCCCTCTACTGGTGGCTGTATAATCTGTATGTAGTGAGCCCCCTCTAGTGGTGACTGTATAATCTGTATGTAGTGAGCTCCCTCTAGTCGTGACTGTATAATCTGTATGTAGTGAGCTCCCTCTAGTGGTGGCTGTATAATCTGTATGTAGTGAGCTCCCTCTAGTGGTGGCTGTATAATCTGTATGTAGTGAGCTCCCTCTACTGGTGGCTGTATAATCTGTATGTAGTGAGCTCCCTCTAGTGGTGACTGTATAATCTGTATGTAGTAAGCTCCCTCTAGTCGTGACTGTATAATCTGTATGTAGTGAGCTCCCTCTAGTGGTGGCTGTATAATCTGTATGTAGTAAGCTCCCTCTAGTGGTGGCTGTAAAATCTGTATGTAGTGAGTTCCCTCTAGTGGTGGCTGTATAATCTGTATGTAGTGAGCTCCCTCTAGTGGTGGCTGTATAATCTGTATGTAGTGAGCTCCCTCTACTGGTGGCTGTATAATCTGTATATAGTGAGCTCCCTCTAGTGGTGGCTGTACAATCTGTATGTAGTGAGCTCCCTCTAGTGGTGGCTGTATTATCTGTATGTAGTGAGCTCCCTCTAGTGGTGACTGTATAATCTGTATGTAGTGAGCTCTCTCTAGTGGTGACTGTATAATCTGTATGTAGTGAGCTCCCTCTATTGGTGGCTGTATATTCTGTATGCAGTGAGCTCCCTCTAGTGGTGGCTGTATAATCTGCATGTAGTGAGCTCCCTCTAGTGGTGGCTGTATAATCTGTATGTAGTGAGCTCCCTCTAGTGGTGGCTGTATAATCTGTATGTAGTGAGCTCCCTCTAGTGATGGCTGTATAATCTGTATGCAGTGAGCTCCCTCTAGTGGTGGCTGTATAATCTGTATGTAGTGAGCTCCCTCTAGTGGTGGCTGTATAATCTGTATGTAGTGAGCTCCCTCTAGTGGTGGCTGTATAATCTGTATGTAGTGAGCTCCCTCTAGTGGTGGCTGTATAATCTGTATGTAGTGAGCTCCCTCTAGTGATGGCTGTATAATCTGTTTGTAGTGAGCTCCCTCTAGTGGTGACTGTATAATCTGTTTGTAGTGAGCTCCCTCTAGTGGTGACTGTATAATCTGTATGTAGTGAGCTCCCTCTAGTGGTGGCTGTATAATCTGTATGTAGTGAGCTCCCTCTAGTGGTGGCTGTATAATCTGTATGTAGTAAGCTCCCTCTAGTGGTGGCTGTATAATCTGTATGTAGTGAGCTCCCTCTAGTGGTGGCTGTATAATCTGTATGTAGTGATCTCCCTCTAGTGGTGGCTGTATAATCTGTATGTAGTGAGCTCCCTCTAGTGGTGGCTGTATAATCTGTATGTAGTGAGCTTCCTCTAGTGGTGGCTGTATAATCTGTATGTAATGAGCTCCCTCTAGTGGTGGCTGTATAATCTGTATGTAGTAATCTCACTCTAGTGGTGGCTGTATAATCTGTATGTAGTGAGCTCCCTCTAGTGGTGGCTGTATAATCTGTATGTAGTGATCTCCCTCTAGTGGTGGCTGTATAATCTGTATGTAGTGAGCTCCCTCTAGTGGTGGCTGTATAATCTGTATGTAGTGAGCTTCCTCTAGTGGTGGCTGTATAATCTGTATGTAGTGATCTCCCTCTAGTGGTGGCTGTATAATCTGTATGTAGTGAGCTCCCTCTAGTGGTGGCTGTATAATCTGTATATAGTGAGCTCCCTCTAGTGGTGGCTGTATAATCTGTATGTAGTGAGCTCCCTCTAGTGGTGGCTGTATAATCTGTATGTAATGAGCTCCCTCTAGTGGTGGCTGTATAATCTGTATGTAGTAATCTCACTCTAGTGGTGGCTGTATAATCTGTATGTAGTGAGCTCCCTCTAGTGGTGGCTGTATAATCTGTATGTAGTGATCTCCCTCTAGTGGTGGCTGTATAATCTGTATGTAGTGAGCTCCCTCTAGTGGTGGCTGTATAATCTGTATGTAGTGAGCTCCCTCTAGTGGTGGCTGTATGTATCTGTATGTAGTGATCTCCCTCTAGTGGTGGCTGTATAATCTGTATGTAGTGAGCTCCCTCTAGTGGTGGCTGTATAATCTGTATATAGTGAGCTCCTCTAGTGGTGGCTGTATAATCTGTATGTAGTGAGCTCCCTCTAGTGGTGGCTGTATAATCTGTATGTAATGAGCTCCCTCTAGTGGTGGCTGTATAATCTGTATGTAGTAATCTCACTCTAGTGGTGGCTGTATAATCTGTATGTAGTGATCTCCCTCTAGTGGTGGCTGTATAATCTGTATGTAGTGATCTCCCTCTAGTGGTGGCTGTATAATCTGTATGTAGTGAGTTCCCTCTAGTGGTGGCTGTATGTATCTGTATGTAGTAAGCTCCCCCTAGTGGTGGCTGTATAATCTGTATGTAGTGAGCTCCCTCTAATGGTGACTGTATAATCAGATGATTTTCCTATTTTATGACGTAAAGTCATGATTTTATTATAAGACCCGGAGGCTCCTATTGCTATTCTCCTTCTTTACTCTGACCAATAGCAGCAAAGAAAAAATTGAACATGTGATCAGCCCCTCCCCATAGTCCCAGTATAACAGGCAACTCCTCCTGCAAAACCTCCTCTTTCTTTGTAAACTGAGTCCAATAGTCCAAACTGAACTGGAAACCAGGAGCCCCAGAACATCATGGGAAAACCGCCTTCCATCCGGAAGTGAACCGGGAACAACTGGAACCAAAACGCTGACGGATGCTTCTTGTCTTGTCCACATCAAACGATCGGCTGGAACCGAACTGCCGACCCTCCGAACCACAACGCAGACCAATGAAAACAGCACACCAGACCGGTCTCAACCTGAAAGATGAAAATAGAAAAATTATAGAAACAAATCGGTACATGGTATCCAAAATCAAATGGTTGCGACAAACCTACTCAGGAAAAAACTCAGAGTTAAACCGTTATGCTCATGACAAACAAGTCAACATATCCATAGTCATAAAATACACATAGGGAGGGGAAACATAGGGCGGGCAATACTCGCCTCCGTGTCTTTAATAAAATCATGACTTTACGTCATGAAATAGGAAAATCATCGGATTTTATTACAAGACCCGGAGGCTCGTATTGCGAGTTCAAAGTCTAAGACACGTTATCAATGATGGAAGAAAACACATGCGGACTTGGTCTAAAATAAAATTCCCTGAACGTGGAGGCACTGGACCAGTCCGCCAATTTTAAAATGTCCTCCAGTCTGGCGCCAGAAACCGCCAAAGAGGTAGCAGATGCCCCCCTAGCGGAATGAGCAGAAAAAAGAGGTGTCCACGCCCGACAACTCCATGACCCACTTCATCCACCTCGCTAGCGTGAGGGTAGACACTGGAGCAAAAGGCCGAATCGTGGAAAGGAAGAGCTGCGGAAACTCCCGAGATTGATGAGGAGAAGTGCGAGCTTCATATTCCTTGAGGCATGCCACGGGACAAAGTGAAGGCGAGGTCGGGAAAGCAGGGTAGGAGACCGATCGTATGTGGGTCTTAGTCCTCCTAGAGATGTCAAAAGTGACCCCATCCGGGGTGTACGAGCGGGCATCATAATCCAAAGCCCGGACATCCGACACCCGCTTGCAGGAAATCAGACAGAAAAGGGTGACAAGCTTCGCAGATAACTGCCTTAGGGAAAGCTCTGAATTCTGAGGCCAAGAAGACAAAAATGAGAGGACACAAGACACGTCCCAAGTGGCAGAGAACCGTGGTCTCGGAGGCCGGGACATACGAGAGCTGCGCAAGAGACGGCAGACCAAAGGGTGTTGACCCCCAGGAGTACTGTCAAAGCCTTGATTAGACGCTGAGATGGCCGATCTGAACAGGCTGATGGTGCGGTAGGCCTTGCCCTGGTCAAAGAGGGAAGACCGGAAGTGTAAAATCTCCGTCACAGGTGCCGAAACGGGATCCAAGTCCCTAGCCAAGCACCAGCCAGCACAAGACCCCCAGGCTGATCTATAAGATCTCCTGGTTCCTGGGGCCCATGCGTTCTCCAAAAGGACTCTAGCTGTTCCCGAAACTCCCGGGACCTTCCAGGGTCCCCTGAAATCCGACACGCCAGCAGGCGCAGGGACCCATCCAAGAGTAGAGGATGCGGTTGGTGATGCGGGCCGCGGAGGAGAGTCTGAGACATCAGGAGCAGGCGCGGGATCTCTATCATCATCTCCAGAAGGTGGGGAAACCACGATTGGGAGCTCCAGAATGGGACCAGAAGAGTCAGATCCGCAACATAACGGCGTACTTGAATCAGGGTCCAGGGAATCAGTTGAAACGGAGGAAACGCGTAGAGGAGGCCCTTGGACCAATCCTGTAGAAACACATCCACCACTTCGGCTTCCGGGTCCGGGCGTCAGCTGTAGAACCGTGGCAGTTGCGTGTTCAGGCGGGAGGCGAACAGGTCGATGCAGAAAGGACCCCAAATTGATGTTAAGGAACGGAACACTGTTGGATCTAACTGCCAGTTAGCTGGAGTCCGAAAGATAACGAGAGCTCCAATCCGCGTGAATGTTGTGGACGCCCGGATGATATTCCGCCAAGACAATCAACTCCTTGGATAGACAGTAGTCCCAAAAGTCCTTCGCCAAACGTGATAATATGGTGGACCGGGTTCCGCCCATGCCGTTGATGTAGCGCACCGCCGACACATTGTCCATGCGTAATTGAATGCAGGATCTGGCCGTGTCCCTCGTGAAGCTCTTGATAGCGAACGAACCCGCCAACAGTTCCAGCGCATTGATGTGGAATCCTGCTTCAGTCTCTGACCAACCGCCTCCAGTTGTGATCCCCCCAGCCCGACAGGCTGGCATCCGAGTCCACCACGAAATCCGGACGATGACCGAAAATCGCCTTGCCGTTCCAGGCGTGTAAGTTGTGGATCCACCAGGATAGCTCTTCCTTGGCTCCTCTCCAAAGAGATCCAATCTGCATAGGAAGCCCCCGTCCGCAGATGAGAAATCTTCAGGCGTTGTAGAGCCCGGTAATGGAGCGGGGCTGGGAATACCGCCTGAATAGACGAGGCCAGGAGACCTATTATCCTCACTAGTTGACGCAATGGGATCTGGCAAGACGACCTGGCTCTGAGTAATTCTTTCCGAATTGACCGAATCTTGGCCGATGACAGACTGAGGGTCCCTGCCGTGGAATCCACCATAAAGCCGAGGAATTCCATCTGACGAGACGGGGAGAGGCAGGACTTCTCCTGTTTGAGCAGGAACCCCAGATCGGACAGGAGATCCATGGTCCAGCGAAGGTGATTCAGCAACACCGACCGATACTGGGACATAATCAGGATGTCGTCCAGATACACGATGAGACGAACTCCCCGACTGCGCAGCCAGGCCATAGCCGGGCGCATCAGCTTGGTGAAACACCATGGAGCTGAAGAGAGGCCGAATGGGAGGCACGTAAACCGGCAAATTCTGTCTTTCCAAGAGAAACAGAGGAGGTTCCTGGACGCGTCCTCTACCGGGACTGTAAGATAAGCATCTTTTAGGTCCAATTTGACCATCCAATCGCCCATCTGTAGCAAGTCCCGAAGAAGATGGATGCCCTCCATCTTGAAGTGGCGGTATCTGACAAACGCGTTGAGGGCGCATACATTTATGACGGGCCGCAGTTGGCCCCCTTTCTTTTCCACCAGGAAAATGTTGCTGATTATCCCGTAAGGGGGTTCCGGAGCTGGTTCTATGGCTCCCTTGTGGAAAAGATCCGACAATTCGGTATCCACCAGAGTGCGGCTCTCCTCTGACAGCACCACAGGACGTGGAGGTGGAATGGACAGTGGGAAGGTTGTATGCTCGATGTGGAAACCCCTAACCGTGGATAGGACCCATTGGTCTGAGGTGATGCGAGACCAGGCCCGAGAAAAAAGACGTAGTCTGCCCCCGACACAAACACTTAAAGAATTGAAATGAGGTGGAGGTCTTACCGTAGGGACGTCTGGAATTAGGGTTTCCTCTGTAACCTCTTGGTCTCCAGCAACTTCCCCGGGAAGGGAAAAAAGATGTTGGTTCCCGCCTGTGTTCCTGAAAGGCCGGCCTCTGAGAGAAGGAGCCTCGACCCGAGCCACGGGACTGAAAGTGGGCACGGCCGGACAGATGGCCCCTGAAACTGCCGGCCCTGGTAGAAATCCTACTGTGGAAAACCCTCTTCATAGAGCTCTGGGCTTTGTCTAGGGCCGTGAAGGCTCCAACGAAACGTCCTAGGTCCTTGACAAAAAACTCGCCAAATAACAGGCCCTGAGCCTCTTTCCCAGCCTCAGTAAGCACCATGTTGGATAATTTCGGCTCTATTTTGAATAAAATAGCTTTACGCCTTTCAATAGCCAGGGACGTATTGACGTTGCCCGCAATACAGATAGAGCGTTGGACCCATTCGCGCAGCTCAACAGGATCTACCTGCCTGTTCTCAGCCTTCGCCACTTCCACAAGGTCGAACAATTTAGCTAGCGGGCCGAAGATGTCAAGGAGTTTGTCCTGACAGGAGCGAAGAGCCCACTCCAGACCCTTACGCGGGTTCCAACCCGCTTTAGAGAGGAACTGCGTCATCTTGGGGTCCACAGATGGAGTCTCGCACACCTTATTGGGGATGACGGGTCTGGGGCATTCCGCCCTAAGCTTTTTGCGAGCCTCTTTGGAAAGAAGGCATCGCACCCGAGCCTCCAAATATTTGGATACGTGCTCCAATGGCAACCACTCCGCCGAACGCGGATGGTGAAGTAAATCCGGGTCAAACAAAGGATCCCCAGAGGGGTCCGTTAGAGATGCAGGAATGACTTCTGCAGTCGAAGTCAGGGAACTACACCCGGGTGGGGGGTTAGGATCCATGACCCCAGAGGGGTTCTCCTCTGCCTCCTCAAAGGCGTATTCAATAGCCTCCTCCTCGGATCCGACCTCAGAGTCAGAATCCATCTCTTGCTGTGCTCTAGCACATTTCCAATTGCGTGTATGTTCTGCCTGACACGTACAGGCTCTCTTGCGCGATCCGAGGGCGCCAACATTGGTGGGAACATCATCACCATTCAACCGTTTTCTGGAGGCAGATGGCCCTGGCCCGGCCGGTTCAGAAACCATAGCGGGCTGCAAGATCTGTGAGGCAGCTGGATGGGCAGCTATTGCCTAAGCAATAGACTGGGAGATGACCGAAGTCATAGACCCCATAGCCATTGCAATGGCATTAGATAAAGAAGCCTGAAGGGCCTGCTCCCCAGCAGGGGTTAATTCAGCCAGAGGAAAATCATCCTCCGCTGGGCCCTGCCCACTGTGGGTTGAGTTAGGCATAATTGGCCCCCTTATGAAAGGAATGAATATATATTCTGTGGGCCTGCGGCAGTCTGAGGCAAAACCTTTGAGTAAAAATATATCGGGTACCCTAAAGCTGCTGGCGAGAGGGTTTACCCCAGGCCAGGGAAAAAATCGCAGGGAAGGAGGATTGAGGGTTACCTGAAAGAAACCAGGGGTAAAGCGGGACGAGGCAGCTGAGCTCCGGAGCGGCGCAACAAGGAGACCTGGAAGCGGAGAAGACAGGAAGAGAAAGCGCCCGAGATCTCGCGAGATCTCGGGTGCGCGCGCGCGCGAAACAGGAGAGCGGGAGCGGCAAGCGGCGGATGAACAGGTAAACGCCGCGGCGATACGGCCGCAGAAGGGAGGGGGGGGGGGGAAGCAGGGGGGAAAAAACCAGAGCCAGAAAAAGAATTGATAAGCGCAGCTAAACACAAGGACGCGACAATAAGAATATCAATATATAAATAAAAACTATACGCCCAAAGCCCAATATGGAGGGGAGTAACAGAACAATTAAATAATAATGGATGACAAAACAAGTATATATATACACTATAACCAACAGTAGAAAAAGCCACAATCCAGAACAGTACTTATCTCTGCGGTCAGCAGCAAAGAAAGGAGGTTTTGCAGGCGGAGTTGCCTGTTATACTGGGACTATGGGGAGGGGCTGATCACATGTTCAATTTTTCTTTGCTGCTATTGGTCAGAGTAAAGAGAGAGAATAGCAATACGAGCCTCCGGGTCTTGTAATAAAATCTGTATTTGGTGAGCTACCTCTAGTGGTGGCTGTATAATCTGTATGTAGTGAGCTCCCTCTAGTGGTGGCTGTATAATCTGTATGTAGTGAGCTCCCTCTAGTGGTGACTGTATAATCTGTATGTAGTGAGCTCCCTCTAGTGGTGGCTGTATAATCTGTATGTAGTGAGCTCCCCCTAGTGGTGGCTGTATAATCTGTATGTAGTGAGCTTCCTCTAGTGGTGGCTGTATAATCTGTATGTAGTGAGCTCCCTCTAGTAGTGGCTGTATAATCTGTATGTAGTGAGCTTCCTCTAGTGGTGGCTGTATAATCTGTATGTAGTGAGCTTCCTCTAGTGGTGGCTGTATAATCTGTATGTAGTGAGCTCCCTCTAGTGGTGGCTGTATGATCTGTATGTAGTGAGCTCCCTCTAGTGGTAGCTGTATAATCTGTATGTACTGAGCTCCCCCTACTGGTGGCTGCATAATTTGTATGTAGTGAGCTCCCTCTAGTGGTGGCTGTATAATCTGTATGTAGTGAGCTCCCTCTAGTGGTGACTGTATTATCTGTATGTAGTAATCTCCCTCTAGTGGTGGCTGTATAGTCTGTATGTAGTGAGCTCCCTCTAGTGGTGACTGTATTATCTGTATGTAGTAAGCTCCCTCTAGTGGTGGCTGTATAATCTGTATGTAGTGAGCTCCCTCTAGTGGTGACTGTATAATCGGTATGTAGTGAGCTCCCTGTAGTGGAGGCTGTATAATCTGAATGTAGTGATCTCCCCCTAGTGGTGGCTGTATAATGTGTATGTAGTGAGCTCCCCCTAGTGGTGGCTGTATAATCTGTATGTAGTGAGCTTCCTCTAGTGGTGACTGTATAATCTGCATGTAGTGAGCTCCCTCTAGTGGTGACTGTATAATCTGTATGTAGTGAGCTCCCCCTAGTGGTGGCTGTATAATCTGTATGTAGTGAGCTCCCTCTAGTGGTGGCTGTATAATCTGTATGTAGTGAGCTCCCTCTAGTAGTGGCTGTATAATCTGTATGTAGTGAGCTCCCCCTAGTGGTGGCTGTATAATCTATATGTAGTGAGCTCCCCCTAGTGGTGGCTGTATAATCTGTATTTAGTGAGCTCCCTCTAATGGTGGCTGTATAATCTGTATGTAGTGAGCTCCCTCTAGTAGTGGCTGTATAATCTGTATGTAGTGAGCTTCCTCTAGTGGTGGCTGTATAATCTGTATGTAGTGAGCTTCCTCTAGTAGTGGCTGTATAATCTGTATGTAGTGAGCTCCCTCTAGTGGTGGCTGTATGATCTGTATGTAGTGAGCTCCCTCTAGTGGTGGCTGTATAATCTGTATGTACTGAGCTCCCCCTAGTGGTGGCTGCATAATTTGTATGTAGTGAGCTCCCTCAAGTGGTGACTGTATTATCTGTATGTAGTAAGCTCCCTCTAGTGGTGGCTGTATAATCTGTATGTAGTGAGCTCCCTCTAGTGGTGACTGTATTATCTGTATGTAGTAAGCTCCCTCTAGTAGTGGCTGTATAATCTGTATGTAGTGAGCTCCCTCTAGTGGTGACTGTATAATCGGTATGTAGTGAGCTCCCTGTAGTGGAGGCTGTATAATCTGAATGTAGTGATCTCCCCCTAGTGGTGGCTGTATAATGTGTATGTAGTGAGCTCCCCCTAGTGGTGGCTGTATAATCTGTATGTAGAGAGCTTCCCCTAGTGGTGACTGTATAATCTGCATGTAGTGAGCTCCCTCTAGTGGTGACTGTATAATCTGCATGTAGTGAGCTCCCTCTAGTGGTGACTGTATAATCTGCATGTAGTGAGCTCCCATTAGTGCTGGCTGTATAATCTGTATGTAGTGAGCTCTCACTAGTGGATAATGGATAGCATGTACGTAGTGTCCTCCTCTACTGGTGGCTGAAAATTCTGTATGTATTGAGCGCCCACTACTGTGTAATCTATATGTAGTGAGCTCCCTCTAGTGGTGGCTGTATAATCTGTATGTATTGAGTTTACTCTAGTGGTGGCTGTATAATCTGTATGTAGTGAGCTCCCCCTAGTGGTGGCTGTATAATCTGTATGTAGTGAGCTCCCTCTAGTGGTGGCTGTATAATCTGTATGTAGTGAGCTCCCTCTAGTAGTGGCTGTATAATCTGTATGTAGTGAGCTCCCCCTAGTGGTGGCTGTATAATCTGTATGTAGTGAGCTCCCTCTAGTGGTGGCTGTATAATCTGTATGTAGTGAGCTCCCCCTAGTGGTGGCTGTATAATCTGTATGTAGTGAGCTCCCTCTAGTGGTGGCTGTATAATCTGTATGTAGTGAGCTCCTCTAGTGGTGGCTGTATGATCTGTATGTAGTGAGCTCCCCTAGTGGTGGCTGTATAATCTGTATGTAGTGAGCTCCCTCTAGTGGTGGCTGTATAATCTGTATGTAGTGAGCTCCCTCTAGTGGTGGCTGTATTAATCTGTATGTAGTGAGCTCCCCTAGTGGTGGCTGTATAATCTGTATGTAGTGAGCTCCCTCTAGTGGTGGCTGTATAATCTGTATGTAGTGAGCTCCCTCTAGTGGTGGCTGTATAATCTGTATGTAGTGAGCTCCCTCAGTGGTGGCTGTATAATCTGTATGTAGTGAGCTCCCCTAGTGGTGGCTGTATAATCTGTATGTAGTGAGCTCCTCTAGTGGTGGCTGTATAATCTGTATGTAGTGAGCTCCTCTAGTGGTGACTGTATAATCTGTATGTAGTGAGCTCCCTCTAGTGGTGGCTGTATAATCTGTATGTAGTGAGCTCCTCTAGTGTACTGCATAATCTGTAGTGAGCCCTATGGTGACTGTATAATCTGTATGTAGTGAGCTCCCTCTAGTGGTGGCTGTATAATCTGTGTGTAGTGAGCTCCCTCTAGTGGTGGCTGTATAATCTGTATGTAGTGAGCTCCCCTAGTGGTGGCTGTATAATCTGTATGTAGTGAGCTCCCTCTAGTGGTGGCTGTATAATCTGTATGTAGTGAGCTCCCCTAGTGGTGGCTGTATAATCTGTATGTAGTGAGCTCCCTCTAGTGGTGGCTGTATAATCTGTATGTAGTGAGCTCCCTCTAGTAGTGGCTGTATAATCTGTATGTAGTGAGCTTCCTCTAGTGGTGGCTGTATAATCTGTATGTAGTGAGCTTCCTCTAGTGGTGGCTGTATAATCTGTATTTAGTGAGCTCCCTCTAGTGGTGGCTGTATGATCTGTATGTAGTGAGCTTCCTCTAGTGGTGACTGTATAATCTGCATGTAGTGAGCTCCCTCTAGTGGTGACTGTATAATCTGTATGTAGTGAGCTCCCCCTAGTGGTGGCTGTATAATCTGTATGTAGTGAGCTCCCTCTAGTGGTGGCTGTATAATCTGTATGTAGTGAGCTCCCTCTAGTGGTGACTGTATAATCTGTATGTAGTGAGCTCCCTCTAGTGGTGGCTGTATAATCGGTATGTAGTGAGCTCCCTGTAGTGGAGGCTGTATAATCTGAATGTAGTGATCTCCCCCTAGTGGTGGGTGTATAATCTGTATGTAGTGAGCTCTCTCTAATGGTGGCTGTATAATCTGTATGTAGTGAGCTCCCTCTAGGGGTGGCTGTATAATCTGTATGCAGTGAGCTTCCTCTAATGGTGGATGTATAATCAGTAGGTAGTGAGCTCCCTCTAGTGGTGGCAGTATAATCAGTATGTAGTGAGCTCCCTCTATTGGTGGTGGCTGTAAATTATGTATGTAGTGAGCGCCCTCTAGTGGTGGCTGTATAATCTGTATGTAGTGAGCTCCCTCTAGTGGTGGCTGTATAATCTGTATGTAGTGAGCTCTCTCTAGTGGTGTCTGTATAATCTGTATGTAGTGAGCTCCCCCTAGTGGTGACTGTATAATCTGCATGTAGTGAGCTCCCTCTAGTGGTGACTGTATAATCTGCATGTAGTGAGCTCTCTCTAGTGGTGACTGTATAATCTGCATGTAGTGAGCTCCCATTAGTGCTGGCTGTATAATCTGTATGTAGTGAGCTCTCACTAGTGGATGACTGTATAATCATGTACGTAGTGAGCTCCTCTAGTGGTGGCTGTATAATTCTGTATGTATTGAGCTCCCACTAGCTGTGTAATCTATATGTAGTGAGCTCCCTCTAGTGGTGGCTGTATAATCTGTATGTATTGAGTTTACTCTAGTGGTGGCTGTATAATCTGTATGTAGTGAGCTCCCCTAGTGGTGGCTGTATAATCTGTATGTAGTGAGCTCCCTCTAGTGGTGGCTGTATAATCTGTATGTAGTGAGCTCCCTCTAGTAGTGGCTGTATAATCTGTATGTAGTGAGCTCCCCTAGTGGTGGCTGTATAATCTGTATGTAGTGAGCTCCCTCTAGTGGTGGCTGTATAATCTGTATGTAGTGAGCTCCCTCTAGTGGTGGCTGTATAATCTGTATGTAGTGAGCTCCCTCTAGTGGTGGCTGTATAATCTGTATGTAGTGAACTCCCTCTAGTAGTGGCTGTATAATCTGTATGTAGTGAGCTTCCTCTAGTGGTGGCTGTATAATCTGTATGTAGTGAGCTTCCTCTAGTGGTGGCTGTATAATCTGTATGTAGTGAGCTCCCTCTAGTGGTGGCTGTATGATCTGTATGTACTGAGCTCCCCCTAGTGGTGGCTGCATAATTTGTATGTAGTGAGCTCCCTCTAGTGGTGGCTGTATAATCTGTATGTAGTGAGCTCCCTCTAGTGGTGACTGAATTAACTGTATGTAGTAAGCTCCCTCTAGTGGTGGCTGTATAATCTGTATGTAATGAGCTCCCTCTAGTGGTGGCTGTATAATCGGTATGTAGTGAGCTCCCTGTAGTGGAGGCTGTATAATCTGAATGTAGTGATCTCCCCCTAGTGGTGGGTGTATAATCTGTATGTAGTGAGCTCTCTCTAATGGTGGCTGTATAATCTGTATGTAGTGAGCTCCCTCTAGGGGTGGCTGTATAATCTGTATGCAGTGAGCTTCCTCTAATGGTGGATGTATAATCAGTAGGTAGTGAGCTCCCTCTAGTGGTGGCAGTATAATCAGTATGTAGTGAGCTCCCTCTATTGGTGGTGGCTGTAAATTATGTATGTAGTGAGCGCCCTCTAGTGGTGGCTGTATAATCTGTATGTAGTGAGCTCCCTCTAGTGGTGGCTGTATAATCTGTATGTAGTGAGCTCCCTCTAGTGGTGGCTGTATAATCTGTATGTAGTGAGCTCCCTCTAGTGGTGGCTGTATATTCTGTATGTAGTGAGCTCCCTCTAGTGGTGGCTGTATAATCTGTATGTAGTGAGCTCCTTCTAGTGGTGGCTGTATATTCTGTATATAGTGAGCTCTCTCTAGTGGAGGCTGTATAATCTGTATGTAGTGAGCTCCCTCTAGTGGTGGCTGTATATTCTGTATGTAGTGAGCTCTTTCTAGTGGAGGCTGTATAATCTGTATGTAGTGAGCTCCCTTTAGTGGAGACAGTATAACCTGTATGTAGTGAGCTCCCTCTAGTGGTGGCTGTATAACCTGTATGTAATGAGCTCCCTCTAGTGGAGGCTGTATAATCTGTATGTAGTGAGCTCCCTCTAGTGGTGGCTGTATATTCTGTATGTAGTGAGCTCCCTCTAGTGGTGGCTGTATAATCTGTATGTAGTGAGCTCCCTCTAGTGGTGGCTGTATATTCTGAATGTAGTGAGCTCTCTCTAGTGGAGGCTGTATAATCTGTATGTAGTGAGCTCCATCTAGTGGTGGCTGTATATATCTGTATGTAGTGAGCTCCCTCTAGTGGTGGCTATATAATCTGTATGTAGTGAGCTCCCTCTAGTGGTGGCTATATAATCTGTATATAGTGAGCTCCCTCTTGTGGTGGCTGTATAATCTGTATGTAGTGAGCTCCCTCTAGTGGTGACTGTATAATCTGTATGTAGTGAGCTCCCCCTAGTGGTGACTGTATAATCTGTATGTAGTGAGCTCCCTCTAGTGGTGGCTGTATAATCTGGATGTAGTGAGCTCCCTCTAGTGGTGGCTGTATGATCTGTATGTAGTGAGCTCCCCCTAGTGGTGGCTGTATAATCTGTATGTAGTGAGCTCCCCCTAGTGGTGGCTGAGCTGTAAAATCTGTATGTAGTGAGCTCCCCCTAGTGGTGGCTGTATAATCTGTATGTAGTGAGCTCCCCCTAGTGGTGACTGTATAATCTGTCTGTAGTGAACTCCCTCTAGTGGTGGCTGTATAGTCTGTATGTAGTGAGCTCCCTCTAGTGGTGGCTGTATAATCTGGATGTAGTGAGCTCCCTCTAGTAGAGGCTGTATTACCAGTTTTAATACATTCCTCTCTCTGTTTCGTCTTCTACAGTTGACTTTTGTGACTTTTTATGGCGAATCACTAAGTTCTGATCACTTGTCCCCTGATTCTTTCCTGTGCATAGTGTAGAAGTCTTTGTCATGGGGCATCCTATTTATTTTATCAGCACAGAGTACTGGGAAATGCGGCCAGCAGGGGGCACTGGTGTCTCTACAGTCTGGGCCACAGGGTGTGGGGGGGGGGGCAGTTTTATCACATAATTGTCTTCCCTGAACCGATATTAAGCTCGCATTATGTCACCAACATCACATGACTCCCCTACAGCATTCACACAGTGCTCGTCTTAAATCCTCTGTGCTGCTGTCATAATGTTCCTGGTGTGAAGCCTTGCGGCGTCCGCCATCAGTTTTGTCTCATTGCGGCGACCATCTTCGTGTTCATGACATCACTGTTCCTCACAAAAGTCATTAAAATAATGATAAGGGGATGACGGCGACACGAGGTGTGAATCATCGGCCAACAACAGGATGACAATCCGAGAAAATCGGATCAGAAATATATGCAAATGGCGAATCACCGCGGCCTTGACGACCATTTTGGCAGTTTTTAAGAGATGTGAATATGTATTTTTCATAATGAAATCTCCATATTCAGTGCAAATTATCTGAAAATATCTCAGCAGCTGCATCGGCACAGGATCATGGCAACGGCGTATCCAAGACGAAAGGCGCAGAGTTAGTGAAGAGATGAGAGAATCAGGATCTCAAGATTTACGGTACTTTCACACTATCCAGTTCTATTGCCGGATCCGGAAATCCATATGCAAATGGATATCATTTGTTTCCGAATCCGGATGTGGATCCGTCTGACAAATGCATTGAAATACCGGATCCGTCTCTCCGCTTTCATCCAGAAAAACGCATCCGTTTTTATTTTTTTTTCATATTTTTAAAGGTCTGTGCCGGATCCGGCATTATTACATTTCAATGGAAAATAATACCGACTGCGGAAATCCGGCAGGTGTCCCGGAAATTTTGTCTGAAGAAAAAACGCAGGCTGCGGTATTTTTTCCGGCCAAATACCGTTAAAGGGACAAAACGGAATGGAGGACATCCTGATGCATACTGAACGGATTGCTTTCCATTCAGAATAGATTACGACAAACTGATGCTTTTTTCTCCGTTATTGAGCCCCTATGACGGAACTCAATACCGGAAAACTTTAAGTGTGAAAGTACTCTAACATGTGGAATGTGAAGGGTTAATGGATTCTCCGGTAAATGTCAGCAGACAGAACCTGGTAAAACTTTGGTGGGAAAATCTTTATACAGCAGTGAATATTAAACACCTTAAAATGTGGGGGAATCGCTGACCCCCTCCAAGGACATTACAGCACAGAACCTGACAACTGAAAACCTACAACACAGCGTCTGACAACATGAACCTACAGCATCAGTTGATCCTTACATCTGAACAGATTCAACTTATTAGGTATCATCAGAGTGTGTGCCTCTGCCACCACTAGGGGGAGCTCACTACATAGAGATCATACAGCCACCACTAGGGGGAGCTTACTACATACAGATTATACAGTCACCACTAGAGGGAGCTCACTACATACAGATTGTACAGCCACCACTAGAGGGAGCTCACTACATACAGATTATACAGCCACCACTAGAGGGAGCTCACTACATACAGATTATATAGCCACCACTAGAGGGAGCTCACTACATACAGATTATACAGTCACCACTAGGGGGAGCTCACTGCATACAGATTATACAGCCACCACTAGAGGGAGCTCACTACATACAGATTATACAGCCACCACTAGGGGCACTCACTACATAAAGATTATACAGCCACCACTAGAGGGAGCTCACTACATACAGATTATACAG
The DNA here is from genome assembly GCA_033119425.1 of Bufotes viridis. Classification (NCBI taxonomy): domain Eukaryota; kingdom Metazoa; phylum Chordata; class Amphibia; order Anura; family Bufonidae; genus Bufotes; species Bufotes viridis. The sequence continues at coordinate 4,591,330 of CM065597.1, forward strand.
CCACCACTAGAGGGAGCTCACTACATACAGATTATACAGCCACCACTAGAGGGAGCTCACTACATACAGATTATACAGTCACCACTAGAGGGAGCTCACTACATACAGATTATACAGCCACCACTAGAGGGAGCTCACTACATACAGATTATACAGCCACCACTAGAGGGAGCTCACTACATACAGATTATACAGCCACCACTAGAGGGAGCTCACTACATACAGGTTATACAGTCACCACTAGAGGGCGCTCACTACATAGAGATCATACAGCCACCACTAAGGGGAGCTCACTACATACAGATTATACAGCCACCACTAGAGGGAGCTCACTACTTGCAGATTATGCAACCACCACTAGAGGGAGCTCACTACATACAGATTATACAGCCACCACTAGAGGGAGCTCATTACATACAGATTATACAGCCACCACTAGAGGAAGCTCACTGCATACAGATTATACAGCCACCACTAGAGGAAGCTCACTACATACAGATTATACAGCCACCACTAGAGGGAGCTCACTACATACAGATTATACAGTCCCCACTAGAGGGAGCTCACTACATACAGATTATACAGCCACCACTAGAGGGAGCTCACTACATACAGATTATACAGCCACCACTAGAGGGAGCTCACTACATACAGATTATACAGCCACCACTAGAGGGAGCTCACTACATACAGATTATACAGCCACCACTAGAGGGAGCTCACTACATACAGATTATACAGCCACCACTAGAGGGAGCTCACTACATACAGATTATACAGCCACCACTAGAGGGAGCTCACTACATACAGATTATACAGCCACCACTAGAGGGAGCTCACTACATACAGATTATACAGCCACCACTAGAGGGAGCTCACTACATACAGATTATACAGCCACCACTAGAGGGAGCTCACTACATATAGATTATACAGCCACCACTAGAGGGAGCTCACTACATACAGATTATACATCCACCACTAGAGGGAGCTCACTACATAAAGATTATACAGCCACCACTAGAGGGAGCTCACTACATACAGATTATACAGCCATCACTAGGGGGACCTCACTACATACAGATTATACAGCCACCACTAGAGGGAGCTCACTACATACAGATTATACAGCCACCACTAGAGGGAGCTCACTACATACAGATTATACAGCCTCCACTAGGGGGAGCTCACTACATACAGATTATACAGCCTCCACTAGAGGGAGCTCACTACATACAGATTATACAGCCACCACTAGAGAGCGCTCACTACATACAGATTATACAGCCACCACTACAGGGAGCTTACTACATACAGGTTATACAGCCAACACTAGAGGGAGCTCACTACATACAGATTATACAGTCACCACTAGAGGGAGCTCACTACATACAGATTATACAGCCACCACTAGAGGGCGCTCACTACATACAGGTTATACAGCCATCACTAGGGGGACCTCACTAGATACAGATTATACAGTCACCACTAGAGGGAGCTCATTACATACAGATTATACAGCCACCACTAGAGGGAGCTCACTACATACAGATTATACAGCCATCACTAGGGGGACCTCACTACATACAGATTATACAGCCATCACTAGTGGGAGCTCACTACATACAGATTATACAGCCACCACTAGAGGGAACTCACTACATACAGATTATACAGCCACCACTAGAGGGGGCTCACTACATACAGATGATACAGCCACCACTAGAGGGAGCTCTCTACATACATATTATACAGCCACCACTAGAGGGAGCTCACTACATACAGATTATACAGTCACCACTAGAGGGAGCTCACTACATACAGATTATACAGCCACCACTAGAGGGAGCTCACTGCATACAGATTATACAGCCACCACTAGAGGGAGCTCACTACATACAGATTATACAGCCACCACTAGAGGGAGCTCACTATGTGCAGATTATTCAGCCACCACTAGAGGGAGCTCACTACATACAGATTATACAGCCACCACTAGAGGGAGCTCACTACATACAGATTATACAGCCACCACTAGGGGGAGCTTATGACACATGCCCATTTTGAGCAGCTCTTTAGAACAACCTGCAGCTTTTACCATTTGAAATTCCTTTTTTTTTCTGACAGGAATAGGAAGTGATAACACATACTGAGCAGGAGTGATTGGCCCTCTTGAAATTAGATTCAGCTATGATATTCTGACTTTAAAAAAAATAAAATAAAATTTTGATTTAAAGTGATGGTTTCTGGTTTATAGAGTCAGTCTAATTTAATTTGATAGAGAATATTATAAATAGCTACTTTTTAAATCACTTTATTTAAAAAATCCATTCACAAAAACTAAAAAGTCATGGCCACTAGGGGTCTCACTTCCACCTTAATTGCAGACCACTGCCTGTTGTCACACATAATCCTTCCCTAGTTGCAGAGACTCAGAAGGCGGCTGAGAGGAAGGAGGGGTGTGTCCTTGCTAAGATCCTGGACCTGATAAACCAATGGCCTCTACACGGCTCGTTACAGGAGCCTGTCACCTTCTGTAAGTGAGATTCATCATCGTTATCTGTTTTGTGAGCTCCAGAACTGAAAACAAACAGAGAAGTAAGGGCAATGATGTTACAGTAGTACAGTGCCGGGACAATGGAGACACCCGTTGCTGATGAATGAGATTTATCAAGCTGTGCAGCTGAAACGGGGAATAATATTGCTGCAAAAAAACATTAGAGAAGCCCAAACATAACTTCTCCTTCACAGCTATGATTGTTCGTAGAAGCACAGTCCTTATGCAATCTTTGAAAACGTAGGTACGGCTTTAAACTACTATTAACACGACAGAGACCCGCACATTATAGTTTGTAATAAAACATACAATGCAACTTAGTTCTCCTTCCGAAAGGACACAAAAACTGTGTGTTTTCAGAAAATATTTTGCTGAGTGGTCTATATCGGGGTCTTGGGGTGGTCCTTCTCTTTAGGGAGACCACCTGGTATGCATGAGCAGTATTGTAGTCCATGCAACACTGCTCTGCATTTTTGGGAAAAAATATTCAAATTAGCATATCTTACTTCTATTGGCGCCTATTGGCTTAGTGTTTTTTTTGTTGTTGTTTGTAAGAAGTGCTAAATGACTATCTTTCCTAGAAACCAAAATAAAATTTGATTTCCTTTATTAAAAAGCACTGATTGAACAATTCAAGGCTACCACCAGGGGGAAATCTTATTATAAAAAAGCACTGATTAAACAGTTTGAGGCTATCACCAGGGTAAAATCCTATTATTTAAAAATATTGATTGAACAGTGTGAGGCTACCACAAGGGGAAAATCTTATTATAAAGAAGCACTGATTCAGAAGTTTAAGGCTACCACTAGGGGAACATCCTATTCTGAACAAGCACTGATTAAACACTGTGAGGTTACCATCAGGGGAAAATCTAATTATGAAGAATCACTGAGTCAACAGTTTAAGGCTACCACTAGAGGAAAATGTTATTCTGATCAAGCACTGATTGAACACTGCAAGGCTACCACCAGGGGAAAATCTTATTATGACAAAAGCACCAATTCAACAGTTCAAGGGTACCAGCAGGGAAAAATCAGTGCTTTTTCATAAAGGAGAGTTAATTTGCATACATTTTGTTTTTGGGGAAAATGTTGAAATTACCTTTTCTTCCGAAAAGAACTCTAAGCCTATTTGATTAGAGAAGAAATGCTAATTTGCATATATTTTTTCTCGGACTACAATACTCCTCATACATACTTATTGGTCTCCTTAATTAGAAAATGCACCCCAAGACTCTGACAAAGACCACTATACTAAATAGGGCAATATTCTCCAGATATTTGGTTTTCCTGTCTTTTTGGCCTCACACAAATGAACGTGTGGTGTCCGTGCTGTGGACCACAAATTGTGTTTTGCAATACATGGTCACCGCCCGTGTGCCCACCGTCTGCAGACATGGACCCATTCACTTCAGTAGGGTTCGCACTGCAAAAAGGTATTGCATGCACGACTTTTTTGCAGTGCGGTGGCACCCCATAGCGCTTTCGTGGGCTTCCGATTCATGCCTTATTTTCTTGATTGCTGACCCATTTAAGTCAATGGCCGTTGTTTACAAGACACAATATGGCACAGAGCTGCTACGGTCGTGTGCATGAGGTCTTAGGAAGGAGATCTGGATCTCTTCTCCAATGGAGTATTATGTGCGGTCTCTATTTGTCTCTCTAGGTGAACCACGACAATTCTGCGATAAATTCCAGATTGGCAGAATGGATTTGCTTTTCTCTTTAACCTATGGGGTTGCACTAATGTATAAACCCATGTAGTTGTGAGGTCCCTGCACTGAGCCCCCACCCCCGGAGCAGAACCTCGGTGCTGGGCACCCAGAAGTTTATCAAAGATTGGAGGGAATCTTGATATATTCTGGGAGGTGTTTACTTAGCATTTCCGCTTATGAGGTAAATATTGCCCCGGTAGCGGTGCCCCCTCCTCCTCCCCTCCCCCACCACCTCAGTAAGATAACCATAATGGAATATTTCCTTTATCCCCCATCCATCCGTTCTATCTTCTCATTTATTTCTCTTGCAATTTCTTTAGATTCCCTCACAGAAATCCCATTTCTTTCAGACGCTCGCGCTGCCCCGGGTTATTGACTTTCATTTCACCATCTGGAAAACAAATGAAGCAGGAAGGGCAAGAATGTGAGATGGAAACGCTCGAGCCGGGATTTATTCTGGTTTTTGGGGTGAATTCTGCGGGTGTTTAAAAAGCTCCACGGAGGGAAAAACACAGCAACAATGTAACAAGAAATATAAAACACTAAAAACAACAATATTATAATATCAGCTACAATGTGTCTGGATGATGAGGATTTCTGAGGGGTCGGTCGCTACCTGTGATGATCTCGGGGACTGACAGGACAGGAGGACATGATTCCTCCTCACACCCTAGACGCCCCTTTTAGGTGAGGATGTTCACATGAGGCACACGTTAGAGCCCCCCATGATCGTGGTGTGGGATGAGGGGAGTCTGTACAGGTTCACACAGATCATTGGAAGGGATTGGCTCCGCTCTATGGACCCTTCTGTAGCTGCAGTCGCCCCTCCTATCATCAGTGTCTATACATTCATAGCAGAGAGAGTAAAGGGCAGTGATGGAGAAAGGCGACCTGTGCCCCTGCCAGATGATGGGGGGCCACAGGCATGATGGTCCACGCACCCCAATCCCACTACCTTCTAATAGACTTTCATTCCTCACCATTATTCCAGATCTCTGCTTGTTGTAAATAACTGGAAACTTTTCCTGACCTAATAATTCTCACAGCTGAGGGTTTGTTCCAATGTGTCACAGCTGATAATCCTCTGTTAGAGTCCATTCACACGACTGTATACTTGAGTCCTCATCCATTCCGGATGCAGCAAAATATGTGGACAGCACACCGCGTACTTTCCGCATCCATACATCCATTCCGCGGCCCCACAAAAAATATACAACATGTCCTATTCTTGTCTATATTTGCCGACAAGAATAGTCATTTCTGTCATAGGGCTGGCGAATGTGTTCCGCAAAATGCAGAACGCACACGGCTGGTACCCATGTTTCTCGTATCCGTAATTTGCGGACTGTAAAAATAGATACCGTAGTCTGAATGAGCCCTTAGGAAAAGACTGCAGCAGCACGGATCTACACTGATACACTGTAACAAACCAATAATCTGGTGATCAGTACTCATGACCCGGTCCTCAGAGGTCACATGTGTTCATGAAGAAGAGCAGCAGCAGCAGCGGTCAATCTAATCTCCCCGTTATTGGAGATAGAAGCTGATGTTGGAGAGAATGGCGCCGGTTCTGTGCATATCGTCCGGACTGCGGATAAATCTGTTCACTGTCATGTCTGCAAGTAACTCGGAGTCTGCAGTAGGTGGCCCCTGATACCTACCCCCTACTGTGTAACCTGTAATCACTATGACACAGAAAGTAACTACAGCGCTGCAGCCTCCTCCACTACTACTACACCACCATCTCCACTACTACTACTGCGCTGTGACCTCCTCCACTACTACTACACCACCATCTCCGCTACTACTTCTGCACTGTGACCTCCTCCACTACCACTACACCGTCTCCTCCACCACTACTACACCGCCACCTCCGCTACTACTACACCACCGCTACTACTACTGTGCTGTGACCTCCTCCACTACTACTACACCGCCACCTCTGCTACTACTACACCACCACCTCTGCTACTACTACACTACCACCACCGCTACTACTACTGTGCTGTGACCTCCTCCACTACTACTACACCGCCACCTCCGCTACTACTACTGCGCTGTGACCTCCTCCACCACTACTACACCACCAGCTCCGCTACTGCTACACCACCACCACCGCTACTACTACTGCACTGTGACCTCCTCCACTACTACTACACCACCACCACCGCTACTACTACTGCACTGTGACCTCCTCCACTACTACTACACCGCCACCTCCGCTACTACTACACCACCGCTACTACTACTGTGCTGTGACCTCCTCCACTACTACTACACCGCCACCTCTGCTACTACTACACCACCACCTCTGCTACTACTACACCACCACCTCTGCTACTACTACACTACCACCACCGCTACTACTACTGTGCTGTGACCTCCTCCACTACTACTACACCGCCACCTCCGCTACTACTACACCACCATCTCCGCTACTACCACTGTGCTGTGACCTCCTCCACTACTACTACACCAACATCTCCACTACTACTACACCACCACCACCGCTACTACTACTGCGCTGTGACCTCCTCAACTACTACTAGACCGACACCTCCACTACTACTAGACCGCCAGCACCGCTACTACTACAGCGCTGCCACCTCCTCCACTACTACTACTACACCACCAGCTCCACTACTACTACACTGCCACCACCGCTACTACTACTGCTCTGTGACCTCCTCCACTACTATTAGACCGTCACCACCGCTACTACTACTGCTCTGTGACCTCCTCCACTACTATTAGACCGTCACCACCGCTACTACTACACCACCATTTCCACTACTACTACTGCACTGTGACCACCTCCACTACTACTAGACCACCACCACCGCTAATACCACTGCTCTGTGACCGCCTCCACTAATACTAGTCCGCCACCTCCACTACTACTAGACCGACACCTCCACTACTACTACACTGCTACCACCACTACTACTACTGTGCTGTGACCACCTCAACTACTATTACACCGACACCTCCACTACTACTACACCGCCACCACTTCTACTACTACTGCGTTGTGACCTCCTCCACTACTACTACACCGACACCTCCACTACTACTAGACCGCCAGCACCGCTACTACTACTGCGCTGTAACCTCCTCCACTACTACTAGACCGCCAGCACCGCTACTACTACTGTGCTGTGACCTCCTCCACTACTACTAGACCACCACCTCCACTACTACTACACCGCCACCACTGCTACTACTACTGTGCTGTGACCTCCTCCACTACTACTACATCTCCACCTCCACTACTACTACACCGCCACCACTGCTACTACTACTGCGTTGTGACCTCCTCCACTACTACTACACCGACACCTCCACTACTACTAGACCGCCAGCACCGCTACTACTACTGCGTTGTGACCTCCTCCACTACTACTACACCGACACCTCCACTACTACTACACCGCCACCACTGCTACTACTACTGCGTTGTGACCTCCTCCACTACTACTACACCGACACCTCCACTACTACTAGACCGTCACCACCGCTACTACTACTGTGTTGTGACCTCCTCCACTACTACTAGACCGACACCTCCACTACTACTACACCGTCACCACTGCTACTACTACTGCGTTGTGACCTCCTCCACTACTACTACACCGACACCTCCACTACTACTAGACCGTCACCACCGCTACTACTACTGTGCTGTGACCTCCTCCACTACTACTAGACCGACACCTCCACTACTACTACACCGCCACCACTGCTACTACTACTGCGTTGTGACCTCCTCCACTACTACTAGACCGACACCTCCACTACTACTACACCGCCACCACCGCTACTACTACTGTGTTGTGACCTCCTCCACTACTACTAGACCGACACCTCCACTACTACTACACCGTCACCACTGCTAAAACTACTGTGCTGTGACCTCCTCCAGAGAAGTCAGGGTTATAAAAAATATCCCAATCTCTGATGATCCCAGGATCGCCATCAAATCTCTCATAACCAAATGGAAAGTACATGGCACAACAGCAAACCTGCCGAGAGACGGCCGCCTACCAAAACTACGGACCGTGCGAGGAGGGCATTAATCCGAGAGGCAGCACAGAGACCTAAGGTAACTCTGGAGGAGCCGCAGAGTCCACAGCAGAGACTGGAGGATCTGTACATAGGATGACAATAAGCCGGACGCTCCATAGAGTTGGGCTTTATGGCGGAGCGGCCGGAAGAAGCCATTACTGTCAGCAAAAAACAAAAAGGCGCGTTGTGGGAAAAGGCGAGTGGGAGACTCCGAAAATGTATGGAGGAAGGGGCTCTGGTCTGAGGAGACCATCAAAGAAAACGCTATGTCTGGTGCAAACCCAACACATCCCATCACCCAAAGACACCATCCCCACAGTGAGACATGGCGGTGGCAGCATCATCGGGGGGATGGGACTGGGAAACTGGTCAGAGGGAAAGATGGATGGCGCTAAATACAGGGATATTTCTGAGCAGAACCTGTCCCACTCTGTGCATGATCTGAGGGGAGGACGGGGTTCATCTTCCAGCAGGACTGACCCCAAACACACGGCTAAAGCAACACTTGGGGGGTGTAAGGGGAAACATGGAAATGTTCTGTAATGGCCGAGTCACAGCTCAGATCTCAGTCCGATAGAAGATCTGTGGTCAGATGTAAAGATCGCTGTTCACAAGCGCAAACCGTCCAACCTGAAGGAGCTGGAGCGGCAAGGAGGAACGGTCAAAAATCCCAGAGGTAAGATGTGGCGAGCTCCTAGAGACTTATCCGGAGCGACTCGGAGCTGTGATTGCTGCAAAAGGAGACTCTACAAAGTACTGACTTTAGGGGGTGAATAGTTATGACTTTTTCTGTTATTTTGTCCTATTTGTTGTTTGCTTCACAATAAAAAAAATCTTCAAAATTCTGGGCGTGTCCTGTACATTACATGATGCAAATCCTCAAACAACCCATGTTAATTCCAGGTTGTGAGGCACCAAAACACGAAAAAAGTCAAGGGGGGTGAATACGTTTGTGTGACGAGACCAATCTCGCCACATTGCATTGGAGAAACCTGGTTGCTCGCCTGCTGCCTTTGGACTATGGCCCCCTGTTAAAAGACATCTTTTTTACCTGCAGAAAAGCTTAATTCGTGCTTTTCTGCCTGGGGTTCGGTAGTTTTGGTTGAATGTGTTATACCCCAGATAGGAATCCCATGGAGCCCATTCGTATGAAACTGACTGTAAAGACTTTGGCTCCATGGCGATTAAACTGTATTCGTGTGGTCTGAGCGCCATTCACTTAATAATGTGCGCTCAGACCTGAGCTATCTGGGGATATGTTAAATGTATAGTTTTAATGTAATGTGTCTTACCTGGTGTATTTTAACAGTAATGCTTGTTCTGTGTCCCCATGTGCATAATGGAGTCTTGTCTGTGAAATGTCTGTGTGTATTGTAAAGGGTGGGACATTGTATATTGAATAGTGATGTCTGTCCTATTGTCCCCACATGTGTATTGGCGATTTCCCTTTGTCCTGAGAGATAATTGAATGACTCCTCAATTGTCTCCAGGACAGAAGACATTGTGTATTCGTCTGCCTGTGATGATTGCATTACCCATGTAGGGTGATGGTATCACAGGCAGAGGGAGGGATATGCTGGGGGTGTCTGTATTGTCCCAATGTGTGTGATTGGCTGCTGTATCCCGTGTCGCAGTCTTCCTTCTGGTCCTCTAGGGAGTGTCCACCAGGTGGGAGACCTGGATAAATACCAGGCAGGTAGCCGTTAATAAAAGTTAGAATTCCTGTTTACCATCAATACGGAGCCTCGTCTCGTTCTTGGGGGATTCACTGTATGCTGTTAGAGACTGATTGCCAGGAGTGTAAGCTGATTGTCTGCTTTTCCTGTTCGTCTGCTAGCAGCTATTTGGGAGGTTCCAGTACGGGAGTTGGAGTGCTATTTTGTATCCAGTTCGGGAGTTTGGTGTTCTGCAGTAGCTGTGCCTATATCTCTGTAAAGGGGGCCGATCGCCTAAGCGGTTTTTACCCCTTGTCTGCAGAAACGGTCCGTTACAATTGGTGGCGAGCAGCGGGATCGTTCCTACAGCCAGAAGGACAGCTACAGGAGACACCATTTCCTTGGATTTACAAGTGGGGGCAACGCATGTCCCAGTACAGCGACCCTAAAAGCACCAGAATGGAACCAGCAGTGTCATACGAGGAGGAGGACCTGGATGGCCGGGATGCATTAGGAAAGGCATCTGGTACCAGGCCCTGGACAATGTACAATACCAGCGGGGTGAGAGTCTCCCCAGTGAAGAGCAGCGGTGGCAGAAGCAAGTGGCCCTGCGGATGCCCTTTCTGGGAGAGCAGCCCCTTGATGAATGGGTGAAGGAACTAGAGCACCGGGTATGGCAGGAGCTATGGCTGGAGAATGCCTACCAGGCGCTCTGGTGGTATATGGCACAGTATATACCCTGGACAGCCGAGCATGACAAGCCAGAGGGAGAGGAGTTTGATGGTTCTGGCTTGTTATGGGAGTCCTTTGCAGAGCCTGACTTCGGGAGTCCTGCGCAGAACAGACTTCAGGACATTTTCTACGAGAGGAGGCTAGGCATGACGGGGATGACCCCCATGAGGTAGAGCAAGACCTGGCTCACCTAGCAACCCTGGAGTGGGAACTGGAGCAGGACTACCGAGATCTCTTCCACTCCATTGGGAAGGCTCAGCAGGACAGCAAGGTGACAGATCCAGTTCCAGACCCATTCCGCTGGGAAGATATTATTGAAATTTACTGGGAGGAACCCCAGGCGGCAGGTGGAGATGGGACCGAGGTCTCTCCACCGGTATTGCAGGGAATTGGGAGCCTGAGCTCCATTCCCCAGCGGGAGATATTGCAGGGAATTGGGAGCCTGAGCTCCATTCCCCAGCGGGAGATATTACAGGGAATTGGGAGCCTGAGCTCCATTCCCCAGCGGCAGAGCTGAGCTACAGGGGGCAGAGGTAGTTGTTCCTGCCCCACAGCAGCAGCAAGATTTTTCGGGAATTGGGAGCCCGGTCTCCATTCCCCAGCGGCAGTATTATTTGTTGGGAATTGGGAGCCCGGTCTCCAGTCCCCAGCGGCAGAGTAACCAGCAGGGAATAGAGAGCCCAGTCTCCTTTCTCCAGCAGCAGGACTCTGTATTGGGAGGAGAGACAGTCGGTCTCCCTCCACTGAGGAGGAAGGTATGTATGGGAGAGGAGCTTACTACCACCTCTCCCCAGCGGCGGATCATTAATGGGCAGGGAATAGAGAGCTCAGTCTCCTTTCCCCAGCAGCAGAGCTGTGTAACCAAAGGGAGACAGTCGGTCTCCAGCAGCAGAGCTGTGTAACCAAAGGGGAGACAGTCGGTCTCCAGCAGCAGGACTGTATATCTAAAGGGGAGACAGTCGGTCTCCCCTCCAACAACCAGGCTTCAACCAGGCTACCCTCCCAGTAGCGCTGGCAACAGGAGCAGAGTGACGCGGGTCTCTGCCCATGCAGCACCCCACCAAGTCAGCGTGCCCGTACCCAGCACAGCCGTGGTGAGGCACCTGGACATGGACAAGCTTCTCCTCTACCCAGTTGCAGTAACTATTTATTGTGGGTGGGCTGTGCTGTTGATTGTGTTTTGTGGGTGGGCTGCTGGACTAACAAGGGCACTGACCGGCAGGAGGTCAGATACCCTGTTAGTCTGTTTGGAAAAAGGGAGAGATGTGACGAGACCAATCTCGCCACATTGCATTGGAGAAACCTGGTTGCTCGCCTGCTGCCTTTGGACTATGGCCCCCTGTTAAAAGACATCTTTTTACCTGCAGAAAAGCTTAATTCGTGCTTTTCTGCCTGGGGTTCGGTAGTTTTGGTTGAATGTGTTATACCCCAGATAGGAATCCCATGGAGCCCATTCGTATGAAACTGACTGTAAAGACTTTGGCTCCATGGCGATTAAACTGTATTCGTGTGGTCTGAGCGCCATTCACTTAATAATGTGCGCTCAGACCTGAGCTATCTGGGGATATGTTAAATGTATAGTTTTAATGTAATGTGTCTTACCTGGTGTATTTTAACAGTAATGCTTGTTCTGTGTCCCCATGTGCATAATGGAGTCTTGTCTGTGAAATGTCTGTGTGTATTGTAAAGGGTGGGACATTGTATATTGAATAGTGATGTCTGTCCTATTGTCCCCACATGTGTATTGGCGATTTCCCTTTGTCCTGAGAGATAATTGAATGACTCCTCAATTGTCTCCAGGACAGAAGACATTGTGTATTCGTCTGCCTGTGATGATTGCATTACCCATGTAGGGTGATTGTATCACAGGCAGAGGGAAGGGATATGCTGGGGGTGTCTGTATTGTCCCAATGTGTGTGATTGGCTGCTGTATCCCGTGTCGCAGTCTTCCTTCTGGTCCTCTAGGGAGTGTCCACCAGGTGGGAGACCTGGATAAATACCAGGCAGGTAGCCGTTAATAAAAGTTAGAATTCCTGTTTACCATCAATACGGAGCCTCGTCTCGTTCTTGGGGGGATTCACTGTATGCTGTTAGAGACTGATTGCCAGGAGTGTAAGCTGATTGTCTGCTTTTCCTGTTCGTCTGCTAGCAGCTATTTGGGAGGTTCCAGTACGGGAGTTGGAGTGCTATTTTGTATCCAGTTCGGGAGTTTGGTGTTCTGCAGTAGCTGTGCCTATATCTCTGTAAAGGGGGCCGATCGCCTAAACGGTTTTTACCCCTTGTCTGCGGAAACGGTCCGTTACAGTTTGCAAGGCACTGTATATACTATTTCTAGCTAGACTGGAATCTTCTAGTGGGAGAAGTGGACTGGAGAAGCTCTGCACAAACAGATACATTGTAACACTTTCCGCCTGTCATAGAGTTACATTAGAGCTTCAATGATACTCAGTGGCAACGACACAGCAGTTTTTCCAGACACAAACACGTTTCCAGACATAACAACAGAGCTAAACCAGACATTCACAAGGTCAGTCTGTCTGGTTTTGGTTGTAAACAAGTCTGGCTTTTCCCCTCCAAAACATTGTCTTTTTCAAACCCTATAGCAGCTGTGGAAAATTACCACCTTCTCATTCAAAGTCCCAACAGTCTCTTAGTATTCATTAATCCTGTCCACAGAGCCTTGTAAATATAGTGCAAATGAACGGAATATATATCACAACATATATATAAAATGCAGTTACACAGTATCTAACACTGCAAGTTAACCATTTCAAGTGAAATAAAATAAGAAGTTTATAACTTTGCATAGGGGAAATAGGCAAATGTCCACACTTTAAAGTGTCCCTGTTCCAGGGTACTACACCTTCCACTCCTTATAAGGCAGTGTACTGTACAGTAGTTCCTCTGCTAAACACTATGGCAGCTGTGGAAAATTACCAGCTTCTTATTCAAAGTCCCAACAGTCTTTCAGTATTCATAAACCCTTTCCACAAAGATTCGCAAATACAGTGCAAATGAACAGGATATATATTTTACAACATACATATAAAATGCAGTTACACAGTATTAAACAGTGCAGGTTAACCCTTTCAAGTGAAATAAAGTAAGACGTTTATAACCTTGCATAGGGGAAACAGGGGCAAATGTCCACAAATGTCCAGACTTCACAGCACCCCTGCTCCAGGGCGCTACAGCCGTCTTCTGCTTTCTGTACTGCACTAGATGGAGGTACTGAGGAGGTTCAGCAACAGTGCTATAGAGATGCTGCACTTGGGAAAGGGGTTTTACTGGAAACGATACAACGGTGCGCCTTAAAGGGGATGTGTCATCAAAAAATGGTCTAAAGTTTTATGCTAAACATATTTTTAAATAATTTTTGAAGATTTTTTAAAATATTTTCCATGTCATTATCTACAGTATATTCAAAATGTTCCAACCCACAGAATTCCCTTGTAAAGAGATAACAAAGGATTCACCATTCACAGTAGGTAATGCCACAGAGCATGCCCACTACACTCTCACATAGAAGTCTATAGATGATGTCACAGCTCCCCTCCTCCTTGCATGTCACAGAGCATGCCCACTACACTCTCACATAGAAGTCTATAGATGATGTCACAGCTCCCCTCCTCCTTGCATGTCACAGAGCATGCCCACTACACTCTCACATAGAAGTCTACAGATGATGTCACAGCTCCCCTCCTCCTTGCATGTCACAGAGCATGCCCACTACACTCTCACATAGAAGTCTACAGATGATGTCACAGCTCCCCTCCTCAATGCATGTCACAGAGCATGCCCACTTCACTCTCCCACAGAAGTCTATAGATGATGTCACAGCTCTCCTCCTCCTTGCATGTCACAGAGCATGCCCATTGCACTCTCCCATAGAAGTCTACAGATGATGTCACAGCTCCCCTCCTCAATGCATGTCACAGAGCATGCCCACTACACTCTCCCATAGAAGTCTACAGATGATGTCACAGCTCCCCTTCTCTTTGCATGTCACAGAGCATGCCCACTTCACTCTCCCATAGAAGTCTATAGATGATGTCACAGCTCCCCTCCTCCTTGCATGTCAAAGAACATGCTCACTTCACTCTCCCATAGAAGTCTATAGATGATGTCACAGCTCTCCTCCTCCTTGCGTGTCACAGAGCATGCCCACTATACTCTCCCTTAGAAGTCTACAGATGATGTCATAGCTCCTCTCCTTCTTGCATGTCACAGAGCATGCCCACTTCACTCTCCCATAAAAGTCTATAGATGATGTTATAGCTCCCTCCTTCTTGCATGTCACAGAGCATGCCCACTTCACTCTCCCATAAAAGTCTATAGATGATGTCACAGCTCCCTCCTCCTTGCATGTCACAGAGCATGCCCACTACACTCTCCGATAGAAGTCTACAGATGATGTCACAGCTCCCCTCCTCCTTGCATGTCACAGAGCATGCCCACTACACTCTCCCATAGAAGTCTACAGATGATGTCACAGCTCCCTCCTCCTTGCATGTCACAGAGCTTGCCCACTATACTCTCCCATAGAAGTCTACAGATGTCACAGCTCCCCTCCTCCTTGCATGTCACAGAGCATGCCTGCTACACTCTCCCATAGAAGTCTACAGATGATGTCACAGCTCCCCTTCTCTTTGCATGTCACAGAACATGCCCACTTCACTCTCCCATAGAAGTCTATAGATGATGTCACAGCTCCCCTCCTCAATGCATGTCACAGAGCATGCCCACTTCACTCTCCCAAAGAAGTCTATAGATGATGTCACAGCTCTCCTCCTCCTTGCATGTCACAGAGCATGCCCACTACACTCTCCCATAGAAGTCTACAGATGATGTCACAGCTCCCCTTCTCTTTGCATTTCACAGAGCATGCCCACTACACTCTCCCATAGAAGTCTATAGATGATGTCACAGCTCCCTCCTCCTTGCATGTCAAAGAACATGCTCACTTCACTCTCCCATAGAAGTCTATAGATGATGTCACAGCTCTCCTCCTCCATGCGTGTCACAGAGCATGCCCACTATACTCTCCCTTAGAAGTCTACAGATGATGTCATAGCTCCTCTCCTTCTTGCATGTCACAGAGCATGCCCACTTCACTCTCCCATAAAAGTCTATAGATGATGTCACAGCTCCCTCCTCCTTGCATGTCACAGAGCATGCCCACTACACTCTCCGATAGAAGTCTACAGATGATGTCACAGCTCCCCTCCTCCTTGCATGTCACAGAGCATGCCCACTACACTCTCCCATAGAAGTCTACAGATGATGTCACAGCTCCCCTCCTCCTTGCATGTCACAGAGCATGCCTGCTACACTCTCCCATAGAAGTCTACAGATGATGTCACAGCTCCCCTTCTCTTTGCATGTCACAGAACATGCCCACTTCACTCTCCCATAGAAGTCTATAGATGATGTCACAGCTCCCCTCCTCAATGCATGTCACAGAGCATGCCCACTTCACTCTCCCAAAGAAGTCTATAGATGATGTCACAGCTCTCCTTCTCCTTGCATGTCACAGAGCATGCCCACTTCACTCTCCCATAGAAGTCTACAGATGATGTCACAGCTCCCCTTCTCTTTGCATGTCACAGAGCTTGCCCACTACACTCTCCCATAGAAGTCTACAGATGATGTCACAGCTCCCCTCCTCCTTGCATGTCACAGAACATGCCCACTTCACTCTCCCATAGAAGTCTATAGATGATGTCACAGCTCCCCTCCTCAATGCATGTCACAGAGCATGCCCACTACACTCTCCCATAGAAGTCTATAGATGATGTCACAGCTCCCATCCTCAATGCATGTCACAGAGCATGCCCACTTCACTCTCCCATAGAAGTCTATAGATGATGTCACAGCTCCCCTCCTCCTTGCATGTCACAGAGCATGCCCACTACACTCTCACATAGAAGTCTACAGATGATGTCACAGCTCCCCTCCTCAATGCATGTCACAGAGCATGCCCACTACACTCTCCCATAGAAGTCTACAGATGATGTCACAGCTCCCCTCCTCCTTGCATGTCACAGAACATGCCCACTACACTCTCCCATAGAAGTCTATAGATGATGTCACAGCTCCCCTCCTCAATGCATGTCACAGAGCATGCCCACTTCACTCTCCCATAGAAGTCTATAGATGATGTCACAGCTCCCCTCCTCCTTGCATGTCACAGAGCATGCCCACTACACTCTCACATAGAAGTCTACAGATGATGTCACAGCTCCCCTCCTCAATGCATGTCACAGAGCATGCCCACTTCACTCTCCCACAG
The DNA here is from genome assembly GCA_033119425.1 of Bufotes viridis. NCBI lineage: Eukaryota > Metazoa > Chordata > Amphibia > Anura > Bufonidae > Bufotes > Bufotes viridis. The sequence continues at coordinate 4,608,346 of CM065597.1, forward strand.
AAGTCTATAGATGATGTCACAGCTCTCCTCCTCCTTGCATGTCACAGAGCATGCCCATTGCACTCTCCCATAGAAGTCTACAGATGATGTCACAGCTCCCTCCTCAATGCATGTCACAGAGCATGCCCACTACACTCTCCCATAGAAGTCTACAGATGATGTCACAGCTCCTTCTTCTTGCATGTCACAGAGCATGCCCACTACACTCTCCCATAGAAGTCTATAGATGATGTCACAGCTCTCCTCCTCCTTGCATGTCACAGAGCATGCCCACTACACTCTCCCATAGAAGTCTATAGATGATGTCACAGCTCTCCTCCTCCTTGCATGTCACAGAGCATGCCCACTACACTCTCCCATAGAAGTCTACAGATGATGTCACAGCTCCCCTTCTCTTTGCATGTCACAGAGCATGCCCACTTCACTCTCCCATAGAAGTCTATAGATGATGTCACAGCTCCCCTCCTCCTTGCATGTCAAAGAACATGCTCACTTCACTCTCCCATAGAAGTCTATAGATGATGTCACAGCTCTCCTCCTCCTTGCGTGTCACAGAGCATGCCCACTATACTCTCCCTTAGAAGTCTACAGATGATGTCATAGCTCCTTTCCTTCTTGCATGTCACAGAGCATGCCCACTTCACTCTCCCATAAAAGTCTATAGATGATGTTATAGCTCCCCTCCTTCTTGCATGTCACAGAGCATGCCCACTTCACTCTCCCATAAAAGTCTATAGATGATGTCACAGCTCCCCTCCTCCTTGCATGTCACAGAGCATGCCCACTACACTCTCCCATAGAAGTCTACAGATGATGTCACAGCTCCCCTCCTCCTTGCATGTCACAGAGCATGCCCACTACACTCTCCCATAGAAGTCTACAGATGATGTCACAGCTCCCCTCCTCCTTGCATGTCACAGAGCTTGCCCACTATACTCTCCCATAGAAGTCTACAGATGTCACAGCTCCCCTCCTCCTTGCATGTCACAGAGCATGCCTGCTACACTCTCCCATAGAAGTCTACAGATGATGTCACAGCTCCCCTTCTCTTTGCATGTCACAGAACATGCCCACTTCACTCTCCCATAGAAGTCTATAGATGATGTCACAGCTCCCCTCCTCAATGCATGTCACAGAGCATGCCCACTTCACTCTCCCAAAGAAGTCTATAGATGATGTCACAGCTCTCCTCCTCCTTGCATGTCACAGAGCATGCCCACTACACTCTCCCATAGAAGTCTACAGATGATGTCACAGCTCCCCTTCTCTTTGCATTTCACAGAGCATGCCCACTTCACTCTCCCATAGAAGTCTATAGATGATGTCACAGCTCCCTCCTCCTTGCATGTCAAAGAACATGCTCACTTCACTCTCCCATAGAAGTCTATAGATGATGTCACAGCTCTCCTCCTCCTTGCGTGTCACAGAGCATGCCCACTATACTCTCCCTTAGAAGTCTACAGATGATGTCATAGCTCCTCTCCTTCTTGCATGTCACAGAGCATGCCCACTTCACTCTCCCATAAAAGTCTATAGATGATGTCACAGCTCCCTCCTCCTTGCATGTCACAGAGCATGCCCACTACACTCTCCGATAGAAGTCTACAGATGATGTCACAGCTCCCTCCTCCTTGCATGTCACAGAGCATGCCCACTACACTCTCCCATAGAAGTCTACAGATGATGTCACAGCTCCCTCCTCCTTGCATGTCACAGAGCATGCCTGCTACACTCTCCCATAGAAGTCTACAGATGATGTCACAGCTCCCCTTCTCTTTGCATGTCACAGAACATGCCCACTTCACTCTCCCATAGAAGTCTATAGATGATGTCACAGCTCCCTCCTCAATGCATGTCACAGAGCATGCCCACTTCACTCTCCCAAAGAAGTCTATAGATGATGTCACAGCTCTCCTCCTCCTTGCATGTCACAGAGCATGCCCACTTCACTCTCCCATAGAAGTCTACAGATGATGTCACAGCTCCCTTCTCTTTGCATGTCACAGAGCTTGCCCACTACACTCTCCCATAGAAGTCTACAGATGATGTCACAGCTCCCTCCTCCTTGCATGTCACAGAACATGCCCACTTCACTCTCCCATAGAAGTCTATAGATGATGTCACAGCTCCCTCCTCAATGCATGTCACAGAGCATGCCCACTACACTCTCCCATAGAAGTCTATAGATGATGTCACAGCTCCCTCCTCAATGCATGTCACAGAGCATGCCCACTTCACTCTCCCATAGAAGTCTATAGATGATGTCACAGCTCCCTCCTCCTTGCATGTCACAGAGCATGCCCACTACACTCTCACATAGAAGTCTACAGATGATGTCACAGCTCCCCTCCTCAATGCATGTCACAGAGCATGCCCACTACACTCTCCGATAGAAGTCTACAGATGATGTCACAGCTCCCTCCTCCTTGCATGTCACAGAACATGCCCACTACACTCTCCCATAGAAGTCTATAGATGATGTCACAGCTCCCCTCCTCAATGCATGTCACAGAGCATGCCCACTTCACTCTCCCATAGAAGTCTATAGATGATGTCACAGCTCCCCTCCTCCTTGCATGTCACAGAGCATGCCCACTACACTCTCACATAGAAGTCTACAGATGATGTCACAGCTCCCCTCCTCAATGCATGTCACAGAGCATGCCCACTTCACTCTCCCACAGAAGTCTATAGATGATGTCACAGCTCTCCTCCTCCTTGCATGTCACAGAGCATGCCCATTGCACTCTCCCATAGAAGTCTACAGATGATGTCACAGCTCCCCTCCTCAATGCATGTCACAGAGCATGCCCACTACACTCTCCCATAGAAGTCTACAGATGATGTCACAGCTCCCCTTCTTCTTGCATGTCACAGAGCATGCCCACTACACTCTCCCATAGAAGTCTATAGATGATGTCACAGCTCTCCTCCTCCTTGCATGTCACAGAGCATGCCCACTACACTCTCCCATAGAAGTCTATAGATGATGTCACAGCTCCCCTCCTCCTTGCATGTCACAGAGCATGCCCACTACACTCTCCCATAGAAGTCTACAGATGATGTCACAGCTCCCCTTCTCTTTGCATGTCACAGAGCATGCCCACTTCACTCTCCCATAGAAGTCTATAGATGATGTCACAGCTCCCCTCCTCCTTGCATGTCAAAGAACATGCTCACTTCACTCTCCCATAGAAGTCTATAGATGATGTCACAGCTCTCCTCCTCCTTGCGTGTCACAGAGCATGCCCACTATACTCTCCCTTAGAAGTCTACAGATGATGTCATAGCTCCTCTCCTTCTTGCATGTCACAGAGCATGCCCACTTCACTCTCCCATAAAAGTCTATAGATGATGTTATAGCTCCCCTCCTTCTTGCATGTCACAGAGCATGCCCACTTCACTCTCCCATAAAAGTCTATAGATGATGTCACAGCTCCCCTCCTCCTTGCATGTCACAGAACATGCCCACTACACTCTCCGATAGAAGTCTACAGATGATGTCACAGCTCCCCTGCTCCTTGCATGTCACAGAGCATGCCCACTACACTCTCCCATAGAAGTCTACAGATGATGTCACAGCTCCCCTCCTCCTTGCATGTCACAGAGCATGCCTGCTACACTCTCCCATAGAAGTCTACAGATGATGTCACAGCTCCCCTTCTCTTTGCATGTCACAGAACATGCCGACTTCACTCTCCCATAGAAGTCTATAGATGATGTCACAGCTCCCCTCCTCAATGCATGTCACAGAGCATGCCCACTTCACTCTCCCAAAGAAGTCTATAGATGATGTCACAGCTCTCCTCCTCCTTGCATGTCACAGAGCATGCCCACTTCACTCTCCCATAGAAGTCTACAGATGATGTCACAGCTCCCCTTCTCTTTGCATTTCACAGAGCATGCCCACTTCACTCTCCCATAGAAGTCTATAGATGATGTCACAGCTCCCCTCCTCCTTGCATGTCAAAGAACATGCTCACTTCACTCTCCCATAGAAGTCTATAGATGATGTCACAGCTCTCCTCCTCCTTGCGTGTCACAGAGCATGCCCACTATACTCTCCCTTAGAAGTCTACAGATGATGTCATAGCTCCTCTCCTTCTTGCATGTCACAGAGCATGCCCACTTCACTCTCCCATAAAAGTCTATAGATGATGTCACAGCTCCCCTCCTCCTTGCATGTCACAGAGCATGCCCACTACACTCTCCGATAGAAGTCTACAGATGATGTCACAGCTCCCCTCCTCCTTGCATGTCACAGAGCATGCCCACTACACTCTCCCATAGAAGTCTACAGATGATGTCACAGCTCCCCTCCTCCTTGCATGTCACAGAGCATGCCTGCTACACTCTCCCATAGAAGTCTACAGATGATATCACAGCTCCCCTCCTCCTTGAATGTCACAGAGCATGCCCACTTCACTCTCCCATAGAAGTCTATAGATGATGTCACAGCTCCCCTCCTCAATGCATGTCACAGAGCATGCCCACTTCACTCTCCCAAAGAAGTCTATAGATGATGTCACAGCTCTCCTCCTCCTTGCATGTCACAGAGCATGCCCACTTCACTCTCCCATAGAAGTCTACAGATGATGTCACAGCTCCCCTTCTCTTTGCATGTCACAGAGCTTGCCCACTACACTCTCCCATAGAAGTCTACAGATGATGTCACAGCTCCCCTCCTCCTTGCATGTCACAGAACATGCCCACTTCACTCTCCCATAGAAGTCTATAGATGAAGATGATGTCACAGCTCCCCTCCTCATTGCATCTCACAGAGCATGCCCACTTCACTCTCCCATAGAAGTCTACAGATGATGTCACAGCTCCCCTCCTCCTTGCATGTCACAGAGCATGCCCACCTCACTCTCCCATAGAAGTCTACAGATGATGTCACAGCTCCCCTCCTCCTTGCATGTCACAGAGCATGCCCACCTCACTCTCCCATAGAAGTCTATAGATGATGTCACAGGTCCCCTCCTCCTTGCATGTCACAGAGCATGCCCACTTCACTCTCCCATAGAAGTCTATAGATGATGTCACAGCTCTCCTCCTCCTTGCATGTCACAGAGCATGCCCACTACACTATCACATAGAAGTCTACAGATGATATCACAGCTCCCCTCCTCCTTGCATGTCACAGAGCATGCCCACTACACTCTCCCATAGAAGTCTATAGATGATGTCACAGCTCCCCTCCTCCTTGCATGTCACAGAGCATGCCCACTACACTCTCCCATAAAAGTCTATAGATGGATGATGTCATAGCTGCTTTATGTCAGTTTACAAAGCATGTGTCACACATTTTGCATACAATTTGGGCTATATCGGAGTGTGAGAGGAGCCTGTACCATAAGAGGAGTGTGGGAGGAGTCTCTGCTGTGAGAGTAGTGTGGGAGGAGTCTCTGCTGTGAGAGGAGTGTGCGAGGAGTCTCTGCGGTGAGAGTAGTGTGGGAGGAGTCTCTGCTGTGAGAGGAGTGTGGGAGGAGTCTCTGCGGTGAGAGTAGTGTGGGAGGAGTCTCTGCTGTGAGAGGGGTGTGGGAGGAGTCTCTGCTGTGAGAGGGGTGTGGGAGGAGTCTCTGCTTTGAGAGGGGTGTGGGAAGAGTCTGTGCTATAAGAGGAGTGTGGGAGGAGTCTGTGCTATAAGAGGAGTGTGGGAGGAGTCTCTGCTGTGAGAGGAGTGTGGGAGGAGTCTCTGCTGTGAGAGTAGTGTGGGAGGAGTCTCTGCTGTGAGAGGAGTGTGGGAGGAGTCTCTGCTGTGAGAGTAGTGTGGGAGGAGTCTCTGCTGTGAGAGGGGTGTGGGAGGAGTCTCTGCTGTGAGAGGGGTGTCGGAGGAGTCTCTGCTGTGAGAGGGGTGTGGGAGGAGTCTCTGCTGTGAGAGGGGTGTGGGAGGAGTCTGTGCTATAAGAGGAGTGTGGGAGGAGTCTGTGCTATAAGAGGAGTGTGGGAGGAGTCTCTGCTGTGAGAGGAGTGTGGGAGGAGTCTCTGCTGTGAAAGGAGTGTGGGAGAAGTCTCTGCTGTGAGAGGGGTGTGGGAGGAGTCTCTGCTGTGAGAGGGTTGTGGGAGGAGCTTGTACTATAAGAGATTCCCATCATGCACTGCTCTGTAGTAACAGGAATCTGCGAAGAAGAAAACAATACGTAATAATGGTGGTGAAAGAGACGAGATCTGGGGAAGGAGAACAGTCCAGCAGGATGTGGATTGTGCAGAGGTAGAGTTCTCCTTTAAGGATGCACAAAATGAATGGCGGCTTCCGGGCTCTTGCGCCTAGAGCCGCTATCTTCTGCCCATGTGCCAGTCAAAGCATCTGGTAAGTCCACCTGGTTCATAGAGGTGAGTAGAGTTGAGCGAACACCAAGAAGTTCGGGTTTGCCGGGTTCGTCCGAACTTCGTTGCGAAGTCCGAGTTCGGGACTGTCCACGTTGGCTGCGGACAGGCGCTGCGCTTCTCTGTGATGACGCCCCCTGCCGTGCTAAATACACGTTCAGACAATACACTGGCCGCAGGGCAGGCCAGCACCTCCAAGGCGTAAAGGGCAACCTCAGGACATGTGCCCAATTTGGAGACCCAGAAGTTGAATGGGGCCGAACCATCAGTCAGTACGTGGAGGGGTGTGCACACCTACTGCTCCTCCTGCTAAGACGCTCCATATCAGCCGGTGGTGCCGGTTCTTGTGGCGTGCTGACAAAGCTTTCCCACATTTCGGCCATGATAGCCCTGCCTTCTGAGGAGCTGGCGGTGCCCCGGCTGCGTTGGCGACTTCTTCCTTCGCCTTGTGCTTCCACTGAGCCCCCGGTGTCAGGTGTAAATGCCCTCAGCAGCGCGTCTACCAGCGTGCAGAATATATTTCCCAGTCAGGTATGCAGTGCAGGGGTAGGGTGAAAGAAAGAAGGGGTCATGGAGCGTCCCCGTCATCCGGCATCTATTCGCCCGGCTGAAGGATTATTTTGAAAGATGCAGATTCATCGTGGAGACATCGTGGAGATTCTACAGCACCCAACAATCTAAACGCCTCCGAATTTACAGAATATATTTCCCTGTCAGGCATGCAGCGCAGCAGGGACACACCCTCCGAGCAACTTGTGAATGACTGGCCTGATAACCGTGGAAATGTCCACCCACAATCTCAGAGCTGGATTTACGGATCATATTTCACCCTCAGAAATGCAGTGCAGGCCGCAAAGGTACTTTATGGCAAAAAAAATGTAATTTGTCCTCCAGAATCGAACAGATGGATTTACTGAATTGCTTTCACTGTCACATCTGCAGCACAGGGGTACTTTACAGAAAAAAATGTAAATATGTCCCCCCCCCCCCGGGGCCCGTAACAGGCGGATTACCTATATTATTTCCCCTTCCCCTGGCACATATGCATTGCAGGTGCACTTAATAAATGGGCATATGTCGCCCTCTGAACTACAAGAACAGGATTAAATTATTGTCCCTGGCACAAAATGGCCGCCGACGTCCACCTAACTAACAGACGGATTAAAACTTATTTTCCTGTGTCACTGGGCTCATGGGTACAAAAATGTTGCACCCACAAAAAAAATGTCTGTAGATCGCAGACTTAACACCAAGCTCTGATCTCAGATTCTTCCCTAATCTCTCCCTCGCAGCAGCAGCAGCAGCCTGTCCCTACACTGAGAAGAGCAGAGTGACGTGCGGCGCTACGTGACTCCCGCTTATATAGAGGCTGGGTCACATGCTGCACTCAGCCAATCACAGCCACGCCAATAGTAGACATGGCGGTGATGGCTTCTAAGGGCACACATCTTAAACGCCCTGCAGCCTTTCAACAAGCTTTATTAAACGGCCGAACAACGAACTTGAACCTGAACTTTTACGGAAATGTTCGGGTCTGTGTACCAAAAACCCTAAAGTCCAGTATGAACCCGAACTTGACAGTTCGGGTTCGCTCACTACTAGAGGTAAGTGCAGAGCAGTCACGACGGTATATGGCGGTCTGTACATGGTCTATCCCACTTACCATTCAGTGTGGCACACGCTATATACTGTCTGTGGTCACCTGGAGGATGTCATTGTGTAAGCGGCTGCGTCCTCAGGGGACGGTGACTCTCACTTCAAGGGCGTCTGGGCTCTGACGTACCTCAGCCTCGCCGGAGAGGACAGCAATAAATCCAGACGAGTCTCCTCAGACTTAATGGCTTCACTTTACATTCTGTTTGCCGCAAACGGCGCATTTTACTTAATGATGAAACTCCGCTATTTATTCATACGGCTGACGAACCACGTGACGTGGACGCTGGAGGTCGCAGCCGCTCAGTCACCGAGGACATTCACCAGAGGAACGGCCAGAAGAAAAACGTAAGAAAGCAGGAGATTCCAGAGTCACCGCGAAATGGAGTGTATGGCAGACTGTAAACGGCAGATTGTATATGGTGGTCTCTATATGGCGCTCTGTATATGGGGGTCTCTATATGGTGGTCTCTATATGGTGCTCTGTATATGGTGGTCTCTATATGGCGCTCTGTAAATGGTGGTCTCTATATGGCGCTCTGTATATGGTGGTCTCTATATGGTGCTCTGTATACGGTGGTCTCTATATGGCTCTCTGTATATGGCGCCCTGTATATGGTGGTCTCTATATGGCGCTCTGTATATGGTGGTCTCTATATGGCTCTCTGTATATGGTGGTCTCTATATGGCGCTCTGTATATGGTGGTCTATATATGGCGCTCTGTATATGGTGGTCTCTATATGGCGCTCTGTATATGGTGGTCTCTATATGGCGCTCTGTATATGGTGGTCTCTATATGGCGCTCTGTATATGGTGGTCTCTATATGGCGCTCTGTATATGGTGGTCTCTATATGGCTCTCTGTATATGGTGGTCTCTATATGGTGGTCTCTATATGGCTCTCTGTATATGGGGGTCTCTATATGGCGCTCTGTATATGGTGGTCTCTATATGGCTCTCTGTATATGGTGGTCTCTATATGGCGCTCTGTATATGATGGTCTCTATATGGTGCTCTGTATATGGTGGTCTCTATATGGTGCTCTGTATATGGTGGTCTCTATATGGCACTCTGTATATGGTGGTCTCTATATGGCTCTCTGTATATGGTGGTCTTTATATAGCGGTCTGTATATGGTGGTCTCTATATGGCGCTCTGTATATGGTGGTCTATATATGGCGCTCTGTATATGGTGGTCTCTATATGGCGCTCTGTATATGGGGGTCTCTATATGGCGCTCTGTGTATGGTGGTCTCTATATGGCGCTCTGCATATGGTGGTCTCTATATGGCTCTCTGTATATGGTGGTCTCTATATGGCTCTCTGTATATGGTGGTCTCTATATGGCTCTCTGTATATGGTGGTCTCTATATGGCGCTCTGTATATGGTGGTCTCTATATGGCGCTCTGTATATGGTGGTCTCTATATGGCGCTCTGTATATAGTGGTCTCTATATGGCGCTCTGTATATGGTGGTCTCTATATGGCGCTCTGTATATGGTGGTCTCTATATGGCGCTCTGTATATGGTGGTCTCTATATGGCTCTCTGTATATGGTGGTCTCTATATGGCTCTCTGTATATAGTGGTCTCTATATGGTGGTCTCTATATGGCTCTCTGTATATGGTGGTCTCTATATGGCGCTCTGTATATGGTGGTCTCTATATGGCGCTCTGTATATGGTGGTCTCTATATGGCTCTCTGTATATGGTGGTCTCTATATGGCTCTGTATATGGTGGTCTATATGGTCTCTATATGGTGGTCTCTATATGGCTCTCTGTATATGGTGGTCTCTATATGGCGCTCTGTATATGGTGGTCTCTATATGGCGCTCTGTATATGGTGGTCTCTATATGGCGCTCTGTATATGGTGGTCTCTACTGTATATGGTGGTCTCTATATAGCGCTCTGTATATGGTGGTCTCTATATGGCGCTCTGTATAGTGGTCTCTATGGTCTCTGTATATGGTGGTCTCATAGCCTCTGTATATGGTGGTCTCTATATGGCTCTCTGTATATGGTGGTCTCTATAGGCGCTCTGTATATGGTGGTCTCTATATGGCGCTCTGTATATGGTGGTCTCTATATGGCTCTCTGTATATGGTGGTCTCTATATGGCGCTCTGTATATGGTGGTCTCCATATGGTGGTCTCTATATGGCGCTCTGTATATGGTGGTCTCTATATGGCGCTCTGTATATGGTGATCTCTATATGGCTCTCTGTATATGGTGGTCTCTATATGGCTCTCTGTATATGGTGGTCTCTATATGGTGGTCTCTATATGGCTCTCTGTATATGGTGGTCTCCATATGGTGGTCTCTATATGGCGCTCTGTATATGGTGGTCTCTATATGGCGCTCTGTATATGGTGGTCTCTATATGGCTCTCTGTATATGGTGGTCTCCATATGGTGGTCTCTATATGACTCTCTGTATATGGTGGTCTCTATATGTCTCTCTGTATATGGTGGTCTCCATATGGTGGTCTCTATATGGCGCTCTGTATATGGTGGTCTCTATATGGCGCTCTGTATATGGTGGTCTCTATATGGCTCTCTGTATATGGTGGTCTCCATATGGTGGTCTCTATATGACTCTCTGTATATGGTGGTCTCTATATGGCTCTCTGTATATGGTGGTCTCTATATGGCGCTCTGTATATGGTGGTCTCTATATGGCGCTCTGTATATGGTGGTCTCTATATGGTGGTCTCTATATGGCGCCCTGTATATGGTGGTCTCTATATGGTGCTCTGTATATGATGGTCTCTATATGGCTCTCTGTATATGGTGGTCTCTATGTGGTACTCTGTATATGGTGGTCTCTATATGGCTCTCTGTATATGGTGGTCTCCATATGGTGGTCTCTATATGGCGCCCTGTATATGGTGGTCTCTATATGGCTCTCTGTATATGGTGGTCTTTATATAGCGGTCTGTATATGGTGGTCTCTATATGGCGCTCTGTATATGGTGGTCTCTATATGGCTCTCTGTATATGGTGGTCTCTATATGGCGCTCTGTATATGGTGGTCTCTATATGGCACTCTGTATATGGTGGTCTCTATATGGCTCTCTGTATATGGTGGTCTTTATATAGCGGTCTGTATATGGTGGTCTCTATATGGCGCTCTGTATATGGTGGTCTCTACATGGCGCTCTGTATATGGTGGCCTCTATATGGCGCTCAGTATATAGTGGTCTCTATATGGCGCTCTGTATATAGTGGTCTCTATATGGCGGTCTGTATATGGGGGTCTCTATATGGCGCTCTGTATATAGTGGTCTCTATATGGCGCTCTGTATATGGTGGCCTCTATATGGCGGTCTCTATATGGCGCTCTGTATATGGTGGTCTCTATATGGCGCTCTGTATATAGTGGTCTCTATATGGCGGTCTGTATATGGTGGCCTCTATATGGCGCTCTGTATATAGTGGTCTCTATATGGCGCTCTGTATATAGTGGTCTCTATATGGCGGTCTGTATATGGGGGTCTCTATATGGCGCTCTGTATATAGTGGTCTCTATATGGCGCTCTGTATATGGTGGTCTCTATATGGCTCTCTGTATATGGTGGTCTCTATATGGCGCTCTGTATATGGTGGCCTCTATATGGTGGTCTCTATATGGTGCTCTGTATATGGTGGTCTCTATATGGCGGTCTGTATATGGTGGTCTCTATCTGGAGCTCTGTATATGGTGGTCTCCATATGGCGCTCTGTATATGGTGGTCTCTATATGGCGGTCTGTATATGGGGGTCTCTATATGGCTCTCTGTATATGGTGGTCTCTATATGGCGCTCTGTATATGGTGGTCTCTATATGGCGGTCTGTATATGGTGGTCTCTATCTGGAGCTCTGTATATGGTGGTCTCCATATGGCGCTCTGTATATAGTGGTCTCTATATGGCGGTCTGTATATGGGGGTCTCTATATGGCGCTCTGTATATAGTGGTCTCTATATGGCGCTCTGTATATGGTGCTCTGTATATGGTGGTCTCTATATGGCTCTCTGTATATGGTGGCCTCTATATGGTGGTCTCTATATGGCTCTCTGTATATGGTGGTCTCTATATGGCGCTCTGTATATGGTGGCCTCTATATGGTGGTCTCTATATGGTGCTCTGTATATGGTGGTCTCTATATGGTGCTCTGTATATGGTGCTCTGTATATGGTGGCCTCTATATGGTGGTCTCCATATGGTGGTCTCTATATGGCGCTCTCTATATGGCGCTCTGTATATGGTGGTCTCTATATGGTGCTCTGTATATGGTGGTCTCTATATGGTGCTCTGTATATGGTGGTCTCTATATGGCGCTCTGTATATGGTGGTCTCTATATGGCGCTCTGTATATGGTGGTCTCTATATGGTGCTCTGTATATGGTGGTCTCTATATGGCGCCCTGTATATGGTGGTCTCTATATGGCGCTCTGTATATGGTGGTCTCCATATGGTGGTCTCTATATGACTCTCTGTATATGGTGGTCTCCATATGGTGGTCTCTATATGGCGCTCTGTATATGGTGGTCTCTATATGGCGCTCTGTATATGGTGGTCTCTATATGGTGGTCTCTATATGGCGCTCTGTATATGGTGGTCTCTATATGGTGGTCTCTATATGGCGCCCTGTATATGGTGGTCTCTATATGGTGCTCTGTATATGATGGTCTCTATATGGCTCTCTGTATATGGTGGTCTCTATGTGGTACTCTGTATATGGTGGTCTCTATATGGCTCTCTGTATATGGTGGTCTCCATATGGTGGTCTCTACATGGCGCTCTGTATATGGTGGTCTCTATATGGCTCTCTGTATATGGTGGTCTTTATATAGCGGTCTGTATATGGTGGTCTCTATATGGCGCTCTGTATATGGTGGTCTCTATATGGCTCTCTGTATATGGTGGTCTCTATATGGCGCTCTGTATATGGTGGTCTCTATATGGCACTCTGTATATGGTGGTCTCTATATGGCTCTCTGTATATGGTGGTCTTTATATAGCGGTCTGTATATGGTGGTCTCTATATGGCGCTCTGTATATGGTGGTCTCTACATGGCGCTCTGTATATGGTGGTCTCTATATGGCTCTCTGTATATGGTGGCCTCTATATGGCGGTCTCTATATGGCGCTCTGTATATGGTGGTCTCTATATGGCGCTCTGTATATAGTGGTCTCTATATGGCGGTCTGTATATGGTGGCCTCTATATGGCGCTCTGTATATAGTGGTCTCTATATGGCGCTCTGTATATAGTGGTCTCTATATGGCGGTCTGTATATGGGGGTCTCTATATGGCGCTCTGTATATAGTGGTCTCTATACGGTGCTCTGTATATGGTGGTCTCTATATGGCTCTCTGTATATGGTGGTCTCTATATGGCGCTCTGTATATGGTGGCCTCTATATGGTGGTCTCTATATGGTGCTCTGTATATGGTGGTCTCTATATGGCTGCTCTGTATATGGTGGTCTCTATATGGTGGTCTCTATATGGTGCTCTGTATATGGTGGTCTCTATATGGCTCTCTGTATATGGTGGTCTCTATATGGTGCTCTGTATATGGTGGTTCTCTATATGGTGCTCTGTATATGGTGGTCTCTATATGGCTCTCTGTATATGGTGGTCTCTATATGGCGCTCTGTATATGGTGGTCTCTATATGGCGGTCTGTATATGGTGGTCTCTATCTGGAGCTCTGTATATGGTGGTCTCCATATGGCGCTCTGTATATAGTGGTCTCTATATGGCGGTCTGTATATGGCGCTCTGTATATAGTGGTCTCTATATGGCGCTCTGTATATGGTGCTCTGTATATGGTGGTCTCTATATGGCTCTCTGTATATGGTGGCCTCTATATGGTGGTCTCTATATGGCTCTCTGTATATGGTGGTCTCTATATGGCGCTCTGTATATGGTGGCCTCTATATGGTGGTCTCTATATGGTGCTCTGTATATGGTGGTCTCTATATGGTGCTCTGTATATGGTGGTCTCTATATGGTGCTCTGTATATGGTGGTCTCCATATGGTGGTCTCTATATGGCGCTCTCTATATGGCGCTCTGTATATGGTGGTCTCTATATGGTGCTCTGTATATGGTGGTCTCTATATGGTGCTCTGTATATGGTGGTCTCTATATGGTGCTCTGTATATGGTGGTCTCTATATGGTGCTCTGTATATGGTGGTCTCTATATGGTGCTCTGTATATGGTGGTCTCTATATGGCTCTCTGTATATGGGGGTCTCTATATGGCGCTCTGTATATGGTGGTCTATATATGGCGCTCTGTATATGGTGGTCTCTATATGGCTCTCTGTATATGGTGGTCTCCATATGGCGCTCTGTATATGGTGGTCTCTATATGGCGCTCTGTATATGGTGGTCTCTATATGGCGGTCTGTATATGGTGGTCTCTATATGGCGGTCTGTATATGGTGGTCTCTATATGGCGGTCTGTATATGGTGGTCTCCATATGGCGCTCTGTATATGGTGGTCTCTATATGGCGGTCTGTATGCGGAATATGGCTGTGAACCTGATGAACAGATTTCATGTGATGTGTAACAAGCCGTGAACCTGCTTATTCTCGTCTCCTGGCCTCTGAGGTCACTTTGGCGCAATTACTGGTCACCGCTTGCGATGTCATCATTATGGTAAGGAAGCCGCCACGGCCGCTGTATCCACGGGTGAGACGCCGAGCACTTAACCTTCATTCACTGGATCCCTGCGCATAAACAAAGCCGGGCCGGAGCGAGGCGGTAATTAGTGCGTTCTCCGCGCCCGGCTGCTATGATTAGGAGTGATACAAGCACGTCATCATCATTGTCAGCCGCGCTCGCAAACGTGAAATCCCGGCTACAAAAACCGCACTTGTCAGAGAAAAATGCTCCTTTGATTGGTGCTCGTCTGGCGGTAATTGCCGCCGTCAGTGGCAGGTTGTTATTACTACTGAATGGGGCCGGTGTAATTACTTGTAGAGAATCTAACGGCCTCAGAGTGAAGGATATTCTGACAATCTGAACGCTCCTGACAACACTATCTCCCCGCCGGTTAACACTGATTCAGGAAAATTAAAAATTACATCAGAAACACGGATGTCGCCGCCAAGGGTGGGGGAGGGGCGCGTAAATCACTACTCACATAAATAGAGGGATAACACGGAAGTGAAAGACGCTGCGCACGGCCAGGGATAGCGATGATTTCATACATGTAAAAAAGCAAATGCTCCAGGCGCTCGTTCACATTGGTCACATAACCTTACCACCCGACCGCTGCGCCTATTAGGGAATACCTTCTCATGCGATATCCTAAAGCACCCGCCCCACTAGAAACAGTCAGTATGGCGGGCAGCAGTCAGAACCCTTCTATTAGTGGAGGTCGGCCACAAGCCGCAGCAGCTCCGTCAGTGGAGGGTCCAGCACATCCATATCTTACACTGTGTAATGCTTCACTCAGGATCGCCAACCGGACAGAAATTTCCAGACAGTCCGTAAATATAGGTGGCTTTATTCCTGTGTCCGGGAAAAAAACATTATGTGTCCGTGATTTTTTTGAGGCTGGTGATACTTGACTAGATTGTATGGGTTGTAATTATCATCATATTTTGTCCAGAAAAAAGAAAATTTCTGGTTTGTATATCTGACTTCACTTCTCCTGTGGAGGCGCTGCAAGGGACTGATCACTGGATCTCTGTGTAATACTTCACTTCTCCTGTGGAGGCGCTGCAGGGGATTGATCACTGGATCTCTGTGTAATACTTCTCTTCTCCTGTGGAGGCGCTGCAGGGGACTGATCACTGGATCTCTGTGTAATACTTCTCTTCTCCTGTGGAGGCGCTGCAGGGGATTGATCTCTGGATCTCTGTGTAATACGTCACTTCTCCTGTGGAGGCGCTGCAGGGGACTGATCACTGGATCACTGTGTAACACTTCTCTTCTCCTGTGGAGGCGCTGCAGGGACTGATCACTGATCTCTGTGTAATACTTCACTTCTCCTGTGGAGGCGCTGCAGGGACTGATCACTGATCTCTGTGTAATACTTCTTCTCCTGTGGAGGCGCTGCAGGGACTGATCACTGGATCTCTGTGTAATACTTCTCTTCTCCTGTGGAGGCGCTGCAGGGACTGATCACTGGATCTCTGTGTAATACGTCACTTCTCCTGTGGAGGCGCTGCAGGGGACTGATCACTGGATCTCTGTGTAACACTTCACTTCTCCTGTGGAGGCGCTGCAGGGACTGATCACTTGATCTCTGTGTAATACTTCACTTCTCCTGTGGAGGCGCTGCAGGGACTGATCACTGATCTCTGTGTAACACTTCTTCTCCTGTGGAGGCGCTGCAGGGGAGTGATCACGTGATCTCTGTGTAATACGTCACTTCTCCTGTGGAGGCGCTGCAGGGGACTGATCACTGGATCTCTGTGTAATACGTCACTTCTCCTGTGGAGGCGCTGCAGGGGACTGATCACTGGATCTCTGTGTAATACTTCTCTTCTCCTGTGGAGGCGCTGCAGGGGACTGATCACTTGATCTCTGTGTAATACGTCTCTTCTCCTGTGGAGGCGCTGCAGGGGACTGATCACTGGATCTCAGTGTAATACTTCTCTTCTCCTGTGGAGGCGCTGCAAGGGACTGATCTCTGGATCTCTGTGTAACACTTCTCTTCTCCTGTGGAGGCGCTGCAGGGGACTGATCACTGGATCTCTGTGTAATACGTCACTTCTCCTGTGGAGGCCCTGCAGGGGACTGATCTCTGGATCTCTGTGTAATACTTCACTTCTCCTGTGGAGGCGCTGCAAGGGACTGATCTCTGGATCTCTGTGTAACACTTCTCTTCTCCTGTGGAGGCGCTGCAGGGGACTGATCACTGGATCTCTGTGTAATACTTCTCTTCTCCTGTGGAGGCGCTGCAGGGGACTGATCACTGGATCTCTGTGTAATACGTCACTTCTCCTGTGGAGGCGCTGCAGGGGACTGATCACTTGATCTCTGTGTAATACTTCACTTCTCCTGTGGAGGCGCTGCAGGGGACTGATCACTGGATCTCTGTGTAATACTTCACTTCTCCTGTGGAGGCGCTGCAGGGACTGATCACTGGATCTCTGTGTAATACTTCTCTTCTCCTGTGAAGGCGCTGCAGGGACTGATCACTGGATCTCTGTGTAATACTTCACTTCTCCTGTGGAGGCGCTGCAGGGACTGATCACTTGATCTCTGTGTAATACGTCACTTCTCCTGTGGAGGCGCTGCAGGGACTGATCACTGGATCTCTGTGTAACACTTCTCTTCTCCTGTGGAGGCGCTGCAGGGGACTGATCACTGGATCTCTGTGTAATACTTCACTTCTCCTATGGAGGCGCTGCAGGGGACTGATCTCTGGATCTCTGTGTAACACTTCTCTTCTCCTGTGGAGGCGCTGCAGGGGACTGATCACTGGATCTCTGTGTAATACGTCACTTCTCCTGTGGAGGCGCTGCAGGGGACTGATCACTGGATCTCTCTGTAATACTTCACTTCTCCTGTGGAGGCGCTGCAGGGGACTGATCACTTGATCTCTGTGTAATACTTCACTTCTCCTGTGGAGGCGCTGCAGGGGACTGATCACTGGATCTCTCTGTAATACTTCACTTCTCCTGTGGAGGCGCTGCAGGGGACTGATCACTTGATCTCTGTGTAATACTTCTCTTCTCCTGTGGAGGCGCTGCAGGGGACTGATCACTGGATCTCTG
The DNA here is from genome assembly GCA_033119425.1 of Bufotes viridis. Classification (NCBI taxonomy): domain Eukaryota; kingdom Metazoa; phylum Chordata; class Amphibia; order Anura; family Bufonidae; genus Bufotes; species Bufotes viridis. The sequence goes on from CM065597.1 coordinate 4,626,053, forward strand.
TGTAATACTTCTCTTCTCCTGTGGAGGCGCTGCAGGGGACTGATCACTTGATCTCTGTGTAATACGTCACTTCTCCTGTGGAGGCGCTGCAGGGGACTGATCTCTGGATCTCTGTGTAATACTTCACTTCTCCTGTGGAGGCGCTGCAAGGGACGGATCTCTGGATCTCTATGTAATACTTCACTTCTCCTGTGGAGGCGCTGCAGGGGACTGATCACTGGATCTCTGTGTAATACTTCTCTTCTCCTGTGGAGGCGCTGCAGGGGACTGAACACTGGATCTCTGTGTAATACTTCTCTTCTCCTGTGGAGGCGCTGCAAGGGACTGATCTCTGGATCTCTGTGTAATACTTCTCTTCTCCTGTGGAGGCGCTGCAGGGGACTGATCACTGGATCTCTGTGTAATACTTCACTTCTCCTGTGGAGGCGCTGCAAGGGGACTGATCTCTGGATCTCTGTGTAATACTTCACTTCTCCTGTGGAGGCGCTGCAAGGGACTGATCTCTGGATCTCTGTGTAATACTTCTCTTCTCCTGTGGAGGAGCTGCAGGGGACTGATCACTGGATCTCTGTGTAATACTTCACTTCTCCTGTGGAGGCGCTGCAGGGGACTGATCACTGGATCTCTGTGTAATACTTCACTTCTCCTGTGGAGGCGCTGCAGGGGACTGATCACTGGATCTCTGTGTAATACGTCACTTCTCCTGTGGAGGCGCTGCAGGGACTGATCACTGGATCTCTGTGTAATACGTCACTTCTCCTGTGGAGGCGCTGCAGGGACTGATCACTTGATCTCTGTGTAACACTTCACTTCTCCTGTGGAGGCGCTGCAGGGACTGATCACTTGATCTCTGTGTAACACTTCACTTCTCCTGTGGAGGCGCTGCAGGGGACTGATCACTGGATCTCTGTGTAATGTCACTTCTCCTGTGGAGGCGCTGCAGGGGACTGATCACTTGATCTCTGTGTAATACTTCTCTTCTCCTGTGGAGGCGCTGCAGGGGACTGATCACTGGATCTCTGTGTAATACTTCTCTTCTCCTGTAGAGGCGCTGCAGGGGACTGATCACTGGATCTCTGTGTAATACTTCACTTCTCCTGTGGAGGCGCTGCAGGGGACTGATCACTTGATCTCTGTGTAATACTTCTCTTCTCCTGTGGAGGCGCTGCAGGGGACTGATCACTGGATCTCTGTGTAATACTTCTCTTCTCCTGTGGAGGCGCTGCAGTGGACTGATCTCTGGATCTCTGTGTAATACTTCACTTCTCCTGTGGAGGCGCTGCAGGGGACTGATCACTGGATCTCTGTGTAATACTTCACTTCTCCTGTGGAGGCGCTGCAGGGGACTGATCACTGGATCTCTGTGTAATACGTCACTTCTCTTGTGGAGGCGCTGCAGGGGACTGATCACTGGATCTCTGTGTAACACTTCACTTCTCCTGTGGAGGCGCTGCAGGGGACTGATCACTGGATCTCTGTCTAATACTTCTCTTCTCCTGTGGAGGCGCTGCAGGGACTGATCACTTGATCTCTGTGTAACACTTCACTACTCCTGTGGAGGCGCTGCAGGGGACTGATCACTGGATCTCTGTGTAATGTCACTTCTCCTGTGTAGGCGCTGCAGGGACTGATCACTGGATCTCTGTGTAATACTTCGCTTCTCCTGTGGAGGCGCTGCAGGGACTGATCACTTGATCTCTGTGTAACACTTCTCTTCTCCTGTGGAGGCGCTGCAGGGACTGATCACTGGATCTCTGTGTAATACGTCACTTCTCCTGTGGAGGCGCTGCAGGGGACTGATCACTGGATCTCTGTGTAATACTTCTCTTCTCCTGTGGAGGCGCTGCAGAGGACTGATCACTGGATCTCTGTCTAATACTTCTCTTCTCCTGTGGAGGCGCTGCAGGGGACTGATCACTTGATCTCTGTGTAATACTTCACTTCTCCTGTGGAGGCGCTGCAGGGGACTGAACACTTGATCTCTGTGTAATACTTCACTTCTCCTGTGGAGGCGCTGCAGGGGACTGATCACTTGATCTCTGTGTAATACTTCACTTCTCCTGTGGAGGCGCTGCAGGGGACTGATCACTTGATCTCTGTGTAATACTTCACTTCTCCTGTGGAGGCGCTGCAGGGGACTGATCACTGGATCTCTGTGTAATACTTCACTTCTCCTGTGGAGGCGCTGCAGGGGACTGATCACTTGATCTCTGTGTAATACGTCACTTATCCTGTGGAGTCGCTGCAGGGGACTGATCACTGGATCTCTGTGTAATACGTCACTTCTCCTGTGGAGGAGCTGCAGGGGACTGATCACTTGATCTCTGTGTAACACTTCTCTTCTCCTGTGGAGGCGCTGCAGGGGACTGATCACTTGATCTCTTTGTAACACTTCTCTTCTACTGTGGAGGCGCTGCAGAGGACTGATCACTGGATCTCTGTGTAATACTTCACTTCTCCTGTGGAGGCGCTGCAGGGGACTGATCACTTGATCCCTATGTAACACTTCACTACTCCTGTGGAGGCGCTGCAGGGGACTGATCACTTGATCTCAGTGTAATACGTCACTTCTCCTGTGGAGGCGCTGCAGAGGACTGATCACATGATCCCTGTGTAATACTTCACTTCTCCTGTGGAGGCGCTGCAGGGGACTGATCACTTGATCTCTGTGTAATACGTCACTTCTCCTGTGGAGGCGCTGTAGGGGACTGATCACTGGATCTCTGTGTAATACTTCACTACTCCTGTGGAGGCGCTGCAGGGGACTGATCACTTGATCTCATTGTAATACGTCACTTCTCCTGTGGAGGCGCTGCAGTGGACTGATCACTGGATTTCTGTGTAATACTTCACTTCTCCTGTGGAGGCGCTGCAGGGGACTGATCGCTTGATCTCTGTGTAACACTTCTCTTCTCCTGTGGAGGCGCTGCAGGGGACTGATCACTGGATCTCTGTGTAATACTTCTCTTCTCCTGTGGAGGCGATGCAGGGTACTGATCACTGGATCTCTGTGTAACACTTCACTTCTCCTGTGGAGGCGCTGCAGGGGACTGATCACTGGATCTCTGTGTAATACTTCACTTCTCCTGTGGAGGCGCTGCAGGGGACTGATCACTTGATCTCTGTGTAATACTTCACTTCTCCTGTGGAGGCGCTGCAGGGGACTGATCACTGGATCTCTGTGTAACATTTCACTTCTCCTGTGGAGGCGCTGCAGGGGACTGATCACTGGATCTCTGTGTAACACTTCTCTTCTCCTCTGGAGGCGCTGCAGGGGACTGATCACTGGATCTCTGTGTAATACGTCTCTTCTCCTGTGGAGGCGCTCCAGGGGACTGATCACTTGATCTCTGTGTAATACTTCACTTCTCCTGTGGAGGCGCTGCAGGGGACTGATCACTGGATCTCTGTGTAATACGTCACTTCTCCTGTGGAGGCGCTGCAGAGGACTGATCACTTGATCTCTGTGTAATACTTCTCTTCTCCTGTGGAGGCGCTGCAGGAGACTGATCACTGGATCTCTGTGTAATACGTCACTTCTCCTGTGGAGGCGCTGCAGGGGACTGATCACTGGATCTCTGTGTAATACGTCACTTCTCCTGTGGAGGCGCTGCAGGGGACTGATCACTTGATCTCAGTGTAACACTTCTCTTCTCCTGTGGAGGCGCTGCAGAGGACTGATCACTGGATCTCTGTGTAATACGTCACTTCTCCTGTGGAGGCGCTGCAGGGGACTGATCACTTGATCTCAGTGTAATACTTCTCTTCTCCTGTGGAGGCGCTGCAGGGACTGATCACTTGATCTATGTGTAACACTTCTCTTCTCCTGTGGAGGCGCTGCAGGGGACAGATCACTGGATCTCTGTGTAATACGTCACTTCTCCTGTGGAGGCGCTGCAGGGGACTGATCACTGGATCTCTGTGTAATACTTCACTTCTCCTGTGGAGGCGCTGCAGAGGACTGATCACTGGATCTCTGTGTAATACGTCACTTCTCCTGTGGAGGCGCTGCAGGGGACTGATCACTGGATCTCTGTGTAATACGTCACTTCTCCTGTGGAGGCGCTGCAGGGGACTGATCACTGGATCTCTGTGTAATACTTCTCTTCTCCTGTGGAGGCGCTGCAGGGGACTGATCACTTGATCTCTGTGTAATACTTCACTTCTCCTGTGGAGGCGCTGCAGGGGACTGATCACTTGATCTCAGTGTAATACGTCACTTCTCCTGTGGAGGCGCTGCAGGGTTCTGATCACTTGATCTCTGTGTAATACTTCACTTCTCCTGTGGAGGCGCTGCAGGGACTGATCACTGGATCTCTGTGTAACACTTCTCTTCTCCTGTGGAGGCGCTGCAGAGGACTGATCACTTGATCTCTGTGTAATACGTCACTTCTCCTGTGGAGGCGCTGCAGAGGACTGATCACTTGATCCCTGTGTAATACTTCACTTCTCCTGTGGAGGCGCTGCAGGGGACTGATCACTTGATCTCTGTGTAATACGTCACTTCTCCTGTGGAGGCGCTGTAGGGGACTGATCACTGGATCTCTGTGTAATACTTCACTACTCCTGTGGAGGCGCTGCAGGGGAATGATCACTTGATCTCATTGTAATACGTCACTTCTCCTGTGGAGGCGCTGCAGTGGACTGATCACTGGATTTCTGTGTAATACTTCACTTCTCCTGTGGAGGCGCTGCAGGGGACTGATCGCTTGATCTCTGTGTAACACTTCTCTTCTCCTGTGGAGGCGCTGCAGGGGACTGATCACTGGATCTCTGTGTAATACTTCACTTCTCCTGTGGAGGCGCTGCAGGGGACTGATCACTGGATCTCTGTGTAATACGTCACTTCTCCTGTGGAGGCGCTGCAGGGGACTGATCACTGGATCTCTGTGTAATACGTCACTTCTCCTGTGGAGGCGCTGCAGGGGACTGATCACCTGATCTCTGTGTAACACTTCTCTTCTCCTGTGGAGGCGCTGCAGGGGACTGATCACTTGATCTCTGTGTAACACTTCACTTCTCCTGTGGAGGCGCTGCAGGGGACTGATCACTTGATCTCTGTGTAACACTTCACTTCTTCTGTGGAGGCGCTGCAGGGGACTGATCACTGGATCTCTGTGTAATGTCACTTCTCCTGTGGAGGCGCTGCAGGGGACTGATCACTTGATCTCTGTGTAATACTTCTCTTCTCCTGTGGAGGCGCTGCAGGGGACTGATCACTGGATCTCTGTGTAATACTTCTCTTCTCCTGTTGAGGCGCTGCAGGGGACTGATCACTGGATCTCTGTGTAATACTTCACTTCTCCTGTGGAGGCGCTGCAGGGGACTGATCACTTAATCTCTGTGTAATACTTCTCTTCTCCTGTGGAGGCGCTGCAGGGGACTGATCACTGGATCTCTGTGTAATACTTCTCTTCTCCTGTGGAGGCGCTGCAGTGGACTGATCTCTGGATCTCTGTGTAATACTTCACTTCTCCTGTGGAGGCGCTGCAGGGGACTGATCACTGGATCTCTGTGTAATACTTCACTTCTCCTGTGGAGGCGCTGCAGGGACTGATCACTGGATCTCTGTGTAATACGTCACTTCTCTTGTGGAGGCGCTGCAGGGGACTGATCACTGGATCTCTGTGTAACACGTCACTTCTCCTGTGGAGGCGCTGCAAGGGACTGATCTCTGGATCTCTGTCTAATACTTCTCTTCTCCTGTGGAGGCGCTGCAGGGGACTGATCACTTGATCTCTGTGTAACACTTCACTACTCCTGTGGAGGCGCTGCAGGGGACTGATCACTGGATCTCTGTGTAATGTCACTTCTCCTGTGTAGGCGCTGCAGGGGACTGATCACTGGATCTCTGTGTAATACTTCGCTTCTCCTGTGGAGGCGCTGCAGGGGACTGATCACTTGATCTCTGTGTAACACTTCTCTTCTCCTGTGGAGGCGCTGCAGGGGACTGATCACTGGATCTCTGTGTAATACGTCACTTCTCCTGTGGAGGCGCTGCAGGGGACTGATCACTGGATCTCTGTGTAATACTTCTCTTCTCCTGTGGAGGCGCTGCAGGGGACTGATCACTGGATCTCTGTCTAATACTTCTCTTCTCCTGTGGAGGCGCTGCAGGGGACTGATCACTTGATCTCTGTGTAATACTTCACTTCTCCTGTGGAGGCGCTGCAGGGGACTGATCACTTGATCTCTGTGTAATACTTCACTTCTCCTGTGGAGGCGCTGCAGGGGACTGATCACTTGATCTCTGTGTAATACTTCACTTCTCCTGTGGAGGCGCTGCAGGGGACTGAACACTTGATCTCTGTGTAATACTTCACTTCTCCTGTGGAGGCGCTGCAGGGGACTGATCACTGGATCTCTGTGTAATACTTCACTTCTCCTGTGGAGGCGCTGCAGGGGACTGATCACTTGATCTCTGTGTAATACGTCACTTATCCTGTGGAGTCGCTGCAGGGGACTGATCACTGGATCTCTGTGTAATACTTCACTTCTCCTGTGGAGGCGCTGCAGAGGACTGATCACTTGATCTCTGTGTAATACTTCTCTTCTCCTGTAGAGGCGCTGCAGGGGACTGATCACTTGATCTCTTTGTAACACTTCTCTTCTACTGTGGAGGCGCTGCAGGGGACTGATCACTGGATCTCTGTGTAATACGTCACTTCTCCTGTGGAGGCGCTGCAGGGGACTGATCACTGGATCTCTGTGTAACACTTCACTACTCCTGTGGAGGCGCTGCAGGGGACTGATCACTTGATCTCAGTGTAATACGTCACTTCTCCTGTGGAGGCGCTGCAGAGGACTGATCACATGATCCCTGTGTAATACTTCACTTCTCCTGTGGAGGCGCTGCAGGGGACTGATCACTTGATCTCTGTGTAATACGTCACTTCTCCTGTGGAGGCGCTGTAGGGGACTGATCACTGGATCTCTGTGTAATACTTCACTACTCCTGTGGAGGCGCTGCAGGGGAATGATCACTTGATCTCATTGTAATACGTCACTTCTCCTGTGGAGGCGCTGCAGTGGACTGATCACTGGATTTCTGTGTAATACTTCACTTCTCCTGTGGAGGCGCTGCAGGGACTGATCGCTTGATCTCTGTGTAACACTCTCTTCTCCTGTGGAGGCGCTGCAGGGGACTGATCACTGGATCTCTGTGTAATACTTCTCTTCTCCTGTGGAGGCGATGCAGGGTACTGATCACTGGATCTCTGTGTAACACTTCACTTCTCCTGTGGAGGCGCTGCAGGGGACTGATCACTGGATCTCTGTGTAATACTTCACTTCTCCTGTGGAGGCGCTGCAGAGGACTGATCACTTGATCTCTGTGTAATACTTCACTTCTCCTGTGGAGGCGCTGCAGGGGACTGATCACTGGATCTCTGTGTAACATTTCACTTCTCCTGTGGAGGCGCTGCAGGGACTGATCACTGGATCTCTGTGTAACACTTCTCTTCTCCTCTGGAGGCGCTGCAGGGGACTGATCACTGGATCTCTGTGTATACGTCTCTTCTCCTGTGGAGGCGCTCCAGGGGACTGATCACTTGATCTCTGTGTAATACTTCACTTCTCCTGTGGAGGCGCTGCAGGGGACTGATCACTGGATCTCTGTGTAATACGTCACTTCTCCTGTGGAGGCGCTGCAGAGGACTGATCACTTGATCTCTGTGTAATACTTCTCTTCTCCTGTGGAGGCGCTGCAGGAGACTGATCACTGGATCTCTGTGTAATACGTCACTTCTCCTGTGGAGGCGCTGCAGGGGACTGATCACTGGATCTCTGTGTAATACGTCACTTCTCCTGTGGAGGCGCTGCAGGGGACTGATCACTTGATCTCAGTGTAACACTTCTCTTCTCCTGTGGAGGCGCTGCAGAGGACTGATCACTGGATCTCTGTGTAATACGTCACTTCTCCTGTGGAGGCGCTGCAGGGGACTGATCACTTGATCTCAGTGTAATACTTCTCTTCTCCTGTGGAGGCGCTGCAGGGGACTGATCACTTGATCTATGTGTAACACTTCTCTTCTCCTGTGGAGGCGCTGCAGGGGACAGATCACTGGATCTCTGTGTAATACGTCACTTCTCCTGTGGAGGCGCTGCAGGGGACTGATCACTGGATCTCTGTGTAATACTTCACTTCTCCTGTGGAGGCGCTGCAGAGGACTGATCACTGGATCTCTGTGTAATACGTCACTTCTCCTGTGGAGGCGCTGCAGGGGACTGATCACTGGATCTCTGTGTAATACTTCACTTCTCCTGTGGAGGCGCTGCAGGGGACTGATCACTGGATCTCTGTGTAATACTTCTCTTCTCCTGTGGAGGCGCTGCAGGGGACTGATCACTTGATCTCTGTGTAATACTTCACTTCTCCTGTGGAGGCGCTGCAGGGACTGATCACTTGATCTCTGTGTAATACGTCACTTCTCCTGTGGAGGCGCTGCAGGGTACTGATCACTGGATCTCTGTGTAATACTTCACTTCTCCTGTGGAGGCGCTGCAGAGGACTGATCACTTGATCTCTGTGTAATACGTCACTTCTCCTGTGGAGGCGCTGCAGAGGACTGATCACTTGATCCCTGTGTAATACTTCACTTCTCCTGTGGAGGCGCTGCAGAGGACTGATCACTTGATCTCTGTGTAATACGTCACTTCTCCTGTGGAGGCGCTGTAGGGGACTGATCACTGGATCTCTGTGTAATACTTCACTACTCCTGTGGAGGCGCTGCAGGGAATGATCACTTGATCTCATTGTAATACGTCACTTCTCCTGTGGAGGCGCTGCAGTGGACTGATCACTGGATTTCTGTGTAATACTTCACTTCTCCTGTGGAGGCGCTGCAGGGACTGATCGCTGGATCTCTGTGTAACACTTCTCTTCTCCTGTGGAGGCGCTGCAGGGGACTGATCACTGGATCTCTGTGTAATACTTCTCTTCTCCTGTGGAGGCGCTGCAGGGTACTGATCACTGGATCTCTGTGTAACACTTCACTTCTCCTGTGGAGGCGCTGCAGGGGACTGATCACTGGATCTCTGTGTAATACTTCACTTCTCCTGTGGAGGCGCTGCAGGGGACTGAACACTTGATCTCTGTGTAACACTTCACTTCTCCTGTGGAGGCGCTGCAGAGGACTGATCACTTGATCTCTGTGTAATACTTCACTTCTCCTGTGGAGGCGCTGCAGGGGACTGATCACTGGATCTCTGTGTAACATTTCCCTTCTCCTGTGGAGGCGCTGCAGGGGACTGATCACTGGATCTCTGTGTAACACTTCTCTTCTCCTCTGGAGGCGCTGCAGGGGACTGATCACTGGATCTCTGTGTATACGTCTCTTCTCCTGTGGAGGCGCTGCAGGGGACTTATCACTTGATCTCTGTGTAATACTTCACTTCTCCTGTGGAGGCGCTGCAGGGGACTGATCACTGGATCTCTGTGTAATACGTCACTTCTCCTGTGGAGGCGCTGCAGAGGACTGATCACTTGATCTCTGTGTAATACTTCTCTTCTCCTGTGGAGGCGCTGCAGGAGACTGATCACTGGATCTCTGTGTAACACGTCACTTCTCCTGTGGAGGCGCTGCAGAGGACTGATCACTGGATCTCTGTGTAATACGTCACTTCTCCTGTGGAGGCGCTGCAGGGGACTGATCACTTGATCTCAGTGTAACACTTCTCTTCTCCTGTGGAGGCGCTGCAGAGGACTGATCACTGGATCTCTGTGTAATACGTCACTTCTCCTGTGGAGGCGCTGCAGGGACTGATCACTTGATCTCAGTGTAATACTTCTCTTCTCCTGTGGAGGCGCTGCAGAGGACTGATCACTTGATCTATGTGTAACACTTCTCTTCTCCTGTGGAGGCGCTGCAGGGGACTGATCACTGGATCTCTGTGTAATACGTCACTTCTCCTGTGGAGGCGCTGCAGGGACTGATCACTGGATCTCTGTGTAATACTTCACTTCTCCTGTGGAGGCGCTGCAGAGGACTGATCACTGGATCTCTGTGTAATACGTCACTTCTCCTGTGGAGGCGCTGCAGGGGACTGATCACTGGATCTCTGTGTAATACTTCACTTCTCCTGTGGAGGCGCTGCAGGGACTGATCACTGGATCTCTGTGTAATACTTCTCTTCTCCTGTGGAGGCGCTGCAGGGACTGATCACTTGATCTCTGTGTAATACTTCACTTCTCCTGTGGAGCGCTGCAGGGGACTGATCACTTGATCTCAGTGTAATACGTCACTTCTCCTGTGGAGGCGCTGCAGGGTACTGATCACTTGATCTCAGTGTAATACTTCACTTCTCCTGTGGAGGCGCTGCAGGGGACTGATCACTGGATCTCTGTGTAACACTTCTCTTCTCCTGTGGAGGCGCTGCAGAGGACTGATCACTTGATCTCTGTGTAATACGTCACTTCTCCTGTGGAGGCGCTGCAGGGGACTGATCACTTGATCTCTGTGTAATACTTCACTTCTCCTGTGGAGGCGCTGCAGGGGACTGATCACTTGATCTCTGTGTAATACGTCACTTCTCCTGTGGAGGCGCTGTAGGGGACTGATCACTGGATCTCTGTGTAATACTTCACTACTCCTGTGGAGGCGCTGCAGGGGACTGATCACTTGATCTCATTGTAATACGTCACTTCTCCTGTGGAGGCGCTGCAGTGGACTGATCACTGGATTTCTGTGTAATACTTCACTTCTCCTGTGGAGGCGCTGCAGGGGACTGATCGCTTGATCTCTGTGTAACACTTCTCTTCTCCTGTGGAGGCGCTGCAGGGACTGATCACTGGATCTCTGTGTAATACTTCACTTCTCCTGTGGAGGCGCTGCAGGGGACTGATCACTGGATCTCTGTGTAACACTTCACTTCTCCTGTGGAGGCGCTGCAGGGGACTGATCACTGGATCTCTGTGTAATACTTCACTTCTCCTGTGGAGGGGCTGCAGGGGACTGATCACTTGATCTCTGTGTAATACTTCACTTCTCCTGTGGAGCGCTGCAGAGGACTGATCACTTGATCTCTGTGTAATACTTCACTTCTCCTGTGGAGGCGCTGCAGGGACTGATCACTGGATCTCTGTGTAACATTTCCCTTCTCCTGTGGAGGCGCTGCAGGGGACTGATCACTGGATCTCTGTGTAACACTTCTCTTCTCCTCTGGAGGCGCTGCAGGGGACTGATCACTGGATCTCTGTGTAATACGTCTCTTCTCCTGTGGAGGCGCTGCAGGGGACTTATCACTTGATCTCTGTGTAATACTTCACTTCTCCTGTGGAGGCGCTGCAGGGGACTGATCACTGGATCTCTGTGTAATACGTCACTTCTCCTGTGGAGGCGCTGCAGAGGACTGATCACTTGATCTCTGTGTAATACTTCTCTTCTCCTGTGGAGGCGCTGCAGGGGACTGATCACTTGATCTCTGTGTAACACTTCTCTTCTCCTGTGGAGGCGCTGCAGAGGACTGATCACTGGATCTCTGTGTAATACGTCACTTCTCCTGTGGAGGCGCTGCAGGGGACTGATCACTTGATCTCTGTGTAATACTTCTCTTCTCCTGTGGAGGCGCTGCAGGGGACTGATCACTTGATCTATGTGTAACACTTCTCTTCTCCTGTGGAGGCGCTGCAGGGGACTGATCACTGGATCTCTGTGTAATGTCACTTCTCCTGTGGAGGCGCTGCAGGGGACTGATCACTGGATCTCTGTGTAATACTTCACTTCTCCTGTGGAGGCGCTGCAGAGGACTGATCACTGGATCTCTGTGTAATACGTCACTTCTCCTGTGGAGGCGCTGCAGGGGACTGATCACTGGATCTCTGTGTAATACGTCACTTCTCCTGTGGAGGCGCTGCAGGGGACTGATCACTGGATCTCTGTGTAATACGTCACTTCTCCTGTGGAGGCGCTGCAGAGGACTGATCACTGGATCTCTGTGTAATACGTCACTTCTCCTGTGGAGGCGCTGCAGGGGACTGATCACTGGATCTCTGTGTAATACGTCACTTCTCCTGTGGAGGCGCTGCAGGGACTGATCACTGGATCTCTGTGTAATACGTCACTTCTCCTGTGGAGGCGCTGCAGGGACTGATCACTGGATCTCTGTGTAATACTTCACTTCTCCTGTGGAGGCGCTGCAGGGGACTGATCACTTGATCTCTGTGTAATACTTCACTTCTCCTGTGGAGGCGCTGCAGGGACTGATCACTGGATCTCTGTGTAACACTTCACTTCTCCTGTGGAGGCGCTGCAGGGTTCTGATCACTTGATCTCAGTGTAATACTTCTCTTCTCCTGTGGAGGCGCTGCAGGGGACTGATCACTGGATCTCTGTGTAACACTTCTCTTCTCCTGTGGAGGCGCTGCAGAGGACTGATCACTTGATCTCTGTGTAATACGTCACTTCTCCTGTGGAGGCGCTGCAGAGGACTGATCACTGGATCTCTGTGTAATACGTCACTTCTCCTGTGGAGGCGCTGCAGGGGACTGATCACTTGATCTCTGTGTAATACTTCACTTCTCCTGTGGAGGCGCTGCAGGGGACTGATCACTTGATCTCAGTGTAATACGTCACTTCTCCTGTGGAGGCGCTGCAGGGGACTGATCACTGGATCTCTGTGTAATACGTCTCTTCTCCTGTGGAGGCGCTGCAGGGGACTGATCACCTGATCTCTGTGTAATACTTCACTTCTCCTGTGGAGGCGCTGCAGGGGACTGATCACTGGATCTCTGTCTAATACTTCTCTTCTCCTGTGGAGGCGCTGCAGGGGACTGATCACTGGATCTCTGTGTAATACGTCACTTCTCCTGTGGAGGCGCTGCAGGGGACTGATCACTTGATCTCTGTGTAATACTTCTCTTCTCCTGTGGAGGCGCTGCAGGAGACTGATCACTTGATCTCAGTGTAATACTTCACTTCTCCTGTGGAGGCGCTGCAGGGGACTGATCACTTGATCTCTGTGTAATACTTCACTTCTCCTGTGGAGGCGCTGCAGGGGACTGATCACTTGATCTCAGTGTAATACTTCACTTCTCCTGTGGAGGCGCTGCAGGGGACTGATCACTGGATCTCAGTGTAATACTTCACTTCTCCTGTGGAGGCGCTGCAGGGGACTGATCACTTGATCTCTGTGTAATACTTCACTTCTCCTGTGGAGGGGCTGCAGGGGACTGATCACCTGATCTCAGTGTAATACTTCACTTCTCCTGTGGAGGCGCTGCAGGGGACTGATCACTGGATCTCTGTGTAATACTTCACTTCTCCTGTGGAGGCGCTGCAGGGGACTGATCACCTGATCTCTGTGTAATACTTCACTTCTCCTGTAGAGGCGCTGCAGGGGACTGATCACTGGATCTCTGTGTAATACGTCTCTTCTCCTGTGGAGGCTCTGCAGGGGACTGATCACTTGATCTCAGTGTAATACGTCGCTTCTCCTGTGGAGGCGCTGCAGGGGACTGATCACTTGATCTCTGTGTAATACTTCTCTTCTCCTGTGGAGGCGCTGCAGGGGACTGATCACTTGATCTCTGTGTAATACGTCACTTCTCCTGTGGAGGCGCTGCAGGGGACTGATCACTTGATCTCAGTGTAATACGTCACTTCTCCTGTGGAGGCGCTGCAGGGGACTGATCACTTGATCTCTGTGTAATACTTCTCTTCTCCTGTGGAGGCGCTGCAGGGGACTGATCACTGGATCACTGTGTAATACTTCTCTTCTCCTGTGGAGGCGCTGCAGGGGACTGATCACTGGATCACTGTGTAATACTTCTCTTCTCCTGTGGAGGCGCTGCAGGGTTCTGATCACTTGATCTCAGTGTAATACGTCACTTCTCCTGTGGAGGCGCTGCAGAGGACTGATCACTGGATCTCTGTGTAACACTTCTCTTCTCCTGTGGAGGCGCTGCAGGGGACTGATCACTGGATCTCTGTCTAATACTTCTCTTCTCCTGTGGAGGCGCTGCAGGGGACTGATCACTGGATCTCTGTGTAATACTTCACTTCTCCTGTGGAGGCGCTGCAGGGGACTGATCACTGGATCTCTGTGTAATACGTCACTTCTCCTGTGGAGGCGCTGCAGGGGACTGATCACTTGATTTCTGTGTAATACTTCACTTCTCCTGTGGAGGCGCTGCAGGGGACTGATCACTGGATCTCTGTGTAATACTTCTCTTCTCCTGTGGAGGCGCTGCAGGGGACTGATCACTTGATCTCTGTGTAATACGTCACTTCTCCTGTGGAGGCGCTGCAGGGGACTGATCACTGGATCTCTGTGTAATACTTCACTTCTCCTGTGGAGGCGCTGCAGGGGACTGATCACCTGATCTCTGTGTAATACTTCTCTTCTCCTGTGGAGGCGCTGCAGGGGACTGATTACTTGATCTCTGTGTAATACTTCACTTCTCCTGTGGAGGCGCTGCAGGGGACTGATCACTGGATCTCTGTGTAATACGTCACTTCTCCTGTGGAGGCGCTGCAGGGGAGTGATCACTTGATCTCTGTGTAATACGTCACTTCTCCTGTGGAGGCGCTGCAGGGGACTGATCACTGGATCTCTGTGTAATACTTCACTTCTCCTGTGGAGGCGCTGCAAGGGACTGATCACTGGATCTCTGTGTAACACTTCTCTTCTCCTGTGGAGGCGCTGCAAGGGACTGATCGCTTGATCTCTGTGTAACACTTCTCTTCTCCTGTGGAGGCGCTGCAGGGGACTGATCACTTGATCTCTGTGTAATACTTCTCTTCTCCTGTGGAGGCGCTGCAGGGGACTGATCACTGGATCTCTGTGTAATACTTCTCTTCTCCTGTGGAGGCGCTGCAAGGGACTGATCACTGGATCTCTGTGTAATACGTCACTTCTCCTGTGGAGGCGCTGCAGGGGACTGATCACTGGATCTCTGTGTAATACGTCACTTCTCCTGTGGAGGCGCTGCAGGGGACTGATCACCTGATCTCTGTGTAACACTTCTCTTCTCCTGTGGAGGCGCTGCAGAAGACTGATCACTGGATCTCTGTGTAATACGTTACTTCTCCTGTGGAGGCGCTGCAGGGGACTGATCACTTGATCTCTGTGTAATACGTCACTTCTCTTGTGGGGGCGCTGCAGGGGACTGATCACTGGATCTCTGTGTAATACTTCACTTCTCCTGTGGAGGCGCTGCAAGGGACTGATCACTGGATCTCTGTGTAATACGTCACTTCTCCTGTGGAGGCGCTGCAGGGGACTGATCTCTGGATCTCTGTGTAATACTTCACTTCTCCTGTGGAGGCGCTGCAAGGGACTGATCACTGGATCTCTGTGTAATACGTCACTTCTCCTGTGGAGGCGCTGCAGGGGACTGATCACTGGATCTCTGTGTAATACGTCACTTCTCCTGTGGAGGCGCTGCAGAGGACTGATCACTGGATCTCTGTGTAATACTTCTCTTCTCCTGTGGAGGCGCTGCAGGGGACTGATCACTGGATCTCTGTGTAATACGTCACTTCTCCTGTGGAGGCGCTGCAGAGGACTGATCACTTGATCTCAGTGTAATACTTCTCTTCTCCTGTGGAGGCGCTGCAGGGGACTGATCACTGGATCTCTGTGTAATACTTCTCTTCTCCTGTGGAGGCGCTGCAGGGGACTGAACACTGGATCTCTGTGTAATACTTCTCTTCTCCTGTGGAGGCGCTGCAGGGGACTGATCACTGGATCACTGTGTAACACTTCTCTTCTCCTGTGGAGGCGCTGCAGGGGACTGATCACTTGACATATTGGTTGTATCTACAGAATTTGACATTCCGCCCCCCACTTTCCTCCTGCATCTCTTCTCATGCCGACCCTGTATCGTCTCATATGCTGCAATTATTAGTGATACAAACTATAAATCACCCCCATAATGTCTGCAGTCTGACAACTAGCGCAGATTTCATGCTTTCCTGTAGTCGTAATATTTTATACTTTCCTGCCAAACATCCGAGCGACCGTCCGGAAAATCCATGAAAACGTCCAAGACTTCTCAACATGTCCTCTACAATCCGGAGAAAGTCAGCGATACAATGTGTCACTGCCCAAAGAGGGAAATAGGAGGCGGGGCTGTGACAACCTCTCAGACAGGATATACAGGCATGTTGTCAGCAGTAATAGATGTTCCTGTAGTATAAGGGGTGGATCTCATGTCTGATCACATGTCATTATATCAGTGATGTCATCAGCAGGGGGCGGGGCTGTGACTACCCCTCAGACAGGATATACAGGCAGGTTGTCAGCAGTAATAGATGTTCCTGTAGTATAAGGGTGGATCTCATGTCTGATCACATGTCATTATATCAGTGATGTCATCAGCAGGGGGCGGGGCTGTGACTACCCCTCAGACAGGATATACAGGCAGGTTGTCAGCAGTAATAGATGTTCCTGTAGTATAAGGGGTGGATCTCATGTCTGATCACATGTCATTATATCAGTGATGTCACCAGCAGGGGGCGGGGCTGTGACTACCCCTCAGACAGGATATACAGGCAGGTTGTCAGCAGTAATAGATGTTCCTGTAGTATAAGGGGTGGATCTCATGTCTGATCACATGTCATTATATCAGTGATGTCATCAGCAGGGGGCGGGGCTGTGACTACCTCTCAGACAGGATATACAGGCAGGTTGTCAGCAGTAATAGATGTTCCTGTAGTATAAGGTGTGGATCTCATGTCTGATCACATGTCATTATATCAGTGATGTCATCAGCAGGGGCGGGCTGTGACTACCTCTCAGACAGGATATACAGGCAGGTTGTCAGCAGTAATAGATGTTCCTGTAGTATAAGGTGTGGATCTCATGTCTGATCACATGTCATTATATCAGTGATGTCATCAGTAGGGGGCGGGGCTGTGACTACCCCAGAGGTCTGTATGATGATAAGGCAGTAGTGAGGGGTATGTTGGGGGTTATGCTGTGCAGGTGACATCAGTTTGGGGCAGCTCAGGAGGCGGATGGAGCAGAACTCCCTCACTGGTAATGGAGGGGGACGTGTCAGGCGGTTACATTGTTGCAGTAGAGTAATCGGTTGAAATGACAACTATTTTGGGCTGATTAATCCCTTCCGAGGTGTCAGCTTAATGACGTCACCCGTTCAGGAGAGGCTCAGCAAAAGACTCCGATACCAGCCTGCGGGGCATCACCCAATCGTTGGGGTACAGGACAGAGAAGCTTCAGCCGTGGGATACGGGAGGACAATCCGGTGGTCGGAGTGTGACCCAGGAGGGAATCATAGAATGAGCCCTGTCAGAATCCTCCTCACATCTTCACAGGACCTTCCACAGGATCAGCGCACTCCTCTCCTGAAATCCTCTGTGCTGCTGGGAGGGATCCTGCTCCTTCCACTATGTAACTCTCATCCTGTGACCTCCACAGGATCAGCACACTCCTCTCCTGAAATCCTCTGTGCTGCTGGGATCCTGCTCCTTCCACTATGTAACTCTCATCCTGTGACCTCCACAGGATCAGCACACTCCTCTCCTGAAATCCTCTGTGCTGCTGGGACCCTGCTCCTCCCACTATGTAACTCTAACCCTGTGACCTCCACAGGATCAGCGCACTCCTCTCCTGAAATCCTCTGTGCTGCTGGGACCCTGCTCCTCCCACTATGTAACTCTCACCCTGTGACCTCCACAGGATTAGCACACTCCTCTCCTGAAATCCTCTGTGCTGCTGGGACCCTGCTCCTCCCACTATGTAACTCTCACCCTGTGACCTCCACAGGATCAGCACACTCCTCTCCTGAAATCCTCTGTGCTGCTGGGATCCTGCTCCTCCCACTATGTAACTCTCCGCCTGTGACCTCCACAAGATCAGCGCGCTCCTCTCCTGAAATCCTCTGTGCTGCTGGGACCCTGCTCCTTCCACTATGTAACTCTCCGCCTGTGACCTCCACAAGATCAGCGCGCTCCTCTCCTGAAATCCTCTGTGCTGCTGGGACCCTGCTCCCTCCACTATGTAACTCTCATCCTGAGACCTCCACAGGATCAGCACACTCCTCTCCTGAAATCCTCTGTGCTGCTGGGACCCTGCTCCTTCCACTATGTAACTCTCCGCCTGTGACCTCCACAAGATCAGCACGCTACTCTCCTGAAATCCTCTGTGCTGCTGGGACCCTGCTCCTCCCACTATGTAACTCTCATCCTGTGACCTTCACAGGATTAGCACACTCCTCTCCTGAAATCCTCTGTGCTGCTGGGAGGACCCTGCTCCTCCCACTATGTAACTCTCAGCCTGTGACCTCCACAGGATCAGCACACTCCTCTCCTGAAATCCTCTGTGCTGCTGGGACCCTGCTCCTTCCACTATGTAACTCTCAGCCTGTGACCTCCACAGGATCAGCACACTCCTCTCCTGAAATCCTCTGTGCTGCTGGGACCCTACTAGCTCTGCCTTGTTTTTTCCATGCCTCTCCCCTACTCTGACACTCACGACCCCAACATCCAATAAACCACCTCTTCCGGAGCCGACCCTCGCAGTCAGCGCGCTGCCGCCTCCCGGCCCATGAGCAGCCTGTGCCCTCAGCTGCTGGGGTCTTCCCCTGTAGATTGTAAGCTCTTGTGGCAGCTCCTCTCCCCTCACTGGATGCACATGGAAATAATGGAGCTTTCAAATAAATACTAACAATAATGGTACCGGTACCCGCATCGTGCAGCGCCTGTTCCTTTACATCCCTTGTCTGTGATGTAATCGCTGATTGGACTACTTCCTCCCCACTGGGCCACCAGGGAGGTTAAGATCAACCCTGTAGATAAGAGGTAGCCAAACATGACTCTAAATGAGCCGAGCACAAATACATCCAGTGAGCCAAAAGCAGGTAAGTAGCCCCTATATATAATAACATAATGAGGTAAGGAAGAACACTTACTAGACCATTAGGGATAATATTCTACCTATTGCACCACCACCAGGGATAATATTCCACATACTGGACCACCAGGGATAATATTCTACATACTGGACACCAGGGATAATATTCCACTTACTGGACCGACCACCAGGGATAATATTCCACTTACTGGACCACCAGGGATAATATTCCACTTCCTGGACCGACCATCAGGTATAATCTACTTACTGGACCGACCACCAGGGATAATATTCCACTTACTGGACCGACCACCAGGGATAATATTCCACTTACTGGACCGACCACCAGGGATAATATTCCACTTACTGGACCGACCACCAGGGATAATATTCCACTTACTGGACCGACCACCAGGGATAATATTCCACTTCCTGGACCGACCATCAGGTATAATATTCTACTTACTGGACCGACCACCAGGGATAATATTCCACTTACTGGACCGACCATCAGGTATAATATTCTACTTACTGGACCACAAGGGATAATATTTCGCTTACTGGACCACCAGGGATAATATTCCACTTCCTGGACCGACCATCAGGTATAATCTACTTACTGGACCGACCACCAGGGATAATATTCCACTTACTGGACCGACCACCAGGGATAATATTCCACTTCCTGGACCGACCATCAGGTATAATCTACTTACTGGACCGACCACCAGGGATAATATTCCACTTCCTGGACCGACCATCAGGTATAATCTACTTACTGGACCGACCACCAGGGATAATATTCCACTTACTGGACCGACCATCAGGTATAATATTCTACTTACTGGACCACAAGGGATAATATTTCGCTTACTGGACCACCAGGGATAATATTCCACTTACTGGACCGACCACCAGGGATAATATTCCACTTACTGGACCGACCACCAGGGATAATATTCCACTTCCTGGACCGACCATCAGGTATAATATTCTACTTACTGGACCGACCACCAGGGATAATATTCCACTTACTGGACCGACCATCAGGTATAATATTCTACTTACTGGACCACAAGGGATAATATTTCGCTTACTGGACCACCAGGGATAATATTCCACTTACTGGACCCACCACCAGGGATAATATTCCACTTACTGGACCGACCACCAGGGATAATATTCCACTTACTGGACCGACCACCAGGGATAATATTCTACTTACTTATCTATTGATTTTCTTGCCATACTCAACAAGAGACATGGTTTATTTGTCAAAGAAGTGGGGAAGGAGGCATGGACTAAAATGGACCACCAGGGATAATATTCCACTAACTAGATCATCAAGGATAATATTTCACAGAAGGACTACCAGGAATAATAGCCCCTTTACTAGACCTACAGGGATAACAGTCCACAAACAGGATGACCAGAGATAATATTCAACAAACAGGACCACCAGGGATAATATTCCACATACAGGACCACCAGGGATAATAATCCGCATGCATGACCACCAGGGATACTATTCCACATACAGGACCACCAGGGATAATATTCCACATACAGGACCACCAGGGATAATATTCCACATACAGGACCACCAGGGTTAATATTCCACATACAGGACCACCAGGGTTAATTTTCCACATACAGGATCAATAGGGATACTATTCCACATACAGGACCACCATGGATAATATTCCACATACAGGACCACCAGGGTTAATATTCCATATACAGGATCACCAGGGATAATTTTCCACATACAGGATCACCAGGGATACTATTCCACATAGAGGACCACCAGGGATAATATTCCACATACAGGACCATCAGGGTTAATATTCCATATACAGGACCACCAGGGATACTATTCCACATACAGGACCACCAGGGATACTATTCCACATACAGGACCACCAGGGATAATTTTCCACATACAGGATCACCAGGGATACTATTCCACATACAGGACCACCAGGGATAATATTCCACATACAGGACCACCAGGGATAATTTTCCACATACAGGATCACCAGGGATACTATTCCACATTCAGGACCACCAGGGATAATATTCCACATACAGGACCACCAGGGATAATATTCCACATACAGGACCACCAGGGTTAATATTCCACATACAGGACCACCAGGGTCAATATTCCACATACAGGACCACCAGGGTTAATATTCCACATACAGGACCACCAGGGATAATATTTCACATACAGGACCACCAGGGATAATTTTCCACATACAGGACCACCAGGGATACTTTTCCATATACAGGACCACCACGGATACTATTCCACATATAGGACCACCAGGGTTAATATTCCACATACAGCACCACCAGGGATACTTTTCCATATACAGGACCACCAGGGATACTTTTCCATATACAGGACCACCAGGGATACTATTCCACATACAGGACCACCAGGGATAATATTTCATAAGCTGCACCACTGGAAATGGACAAATATAGATAAATTCCAATAAACTGAGAACGAGGGACATTATTAAACCCACCATTACCCACTGGACCAGCAGGGCTGTTCTTCCACCTGCCGGCCCACGTCATACTCATAATTTTATACCTTTTTTGGACCCTCGGGAAGTTCACCCGTTTCTTGGCGGACTCTGGTTCCATCTTAAAGTGACAGGTGCCGATCAGCCGCCAATTTTAGGAGCCCCTAAAGCCTTTGGGTAAATCGGCAGCGGCGGCGGTTCGCAGCAGGAGCAGCGCAGGGCGGTTTTCTGTCTGACTTTCGTGTTTTCAATGGTTCACTTAGAGAAGGTGGGGATGAGAAATCGGAGCTGGTGTGCGCCCCTCCCCCGCCCGCACTATTTATTATTTAGCACAGATTTGCTTTTATGCCAAAATAACAGTAATCTCGCCGGCTCATTAGAATGACAGACGCGCGGCATTGTGGCGCGCTCGGCGGAGGGGTTCGTCTTTTTTATTAGCATTGTGCGAGCAGCACAAAAGCAAAATTTACTCCTTTCATGCGGCTGAAAAGAAGCAATCTTTACATGACAAATCCGCCATTATCATATGTAAACCTCATTTACCGCGTAATGTCGCCCCGATTCCTGCTCATTAATTGAGTGAAGGGAATTTTCACACTGTATCCGGCAGCGAAGCCGCGGGAACGGGGGAGGGGGGACTGTGGGTCTGGCCTTGGGGGTCCCGAGACCACCTGGTTCTCTCTTCTGTAATAGGGACACATCTCGCTTGGTGGTGCTGCAATGGTGGTCTGGGTCATCTGCGGGGTCTGAGGAAAGGAGAAGGGCATCCTGACTGTTTCTGGATTACACCGCTGCCGCCATTTTCTTAAATCTTGGGGCACCGCTCGGGGTGGCGGGTCACATGACGGGGGTGACTCCAGGCCAGGATGTACGGATATAGGATTGGGGAAGAGCTGAATCATTGCCCCTCGGTGCTCTGGTGTCCCAGGTGAGAAGTTGTCAGCAGGCTGCTGTTTATGGATCCGATCACAGAGCAGGTGAAGACTGAAGCCCCCGCCATCTGATATTTCTTACAGGGGGTCTCCGATGTCGTCTTGTCAGAGAAGATGCTTGCGTGCTATTGACCAGGTTGGTCCTGGATCTTCATAATTAGCATAAATAGAAAACTAAGGAAGATCAGTCAGCAGCAGCTTGTTGATGGTTTCCAGGCAGCAGTGAAAACATACAGAATGCAGCAAGAAGGCGAGCGGCCGCGCCGCGTGTGTGTGAGGTGTTAGAACTCAGGGGATCTCCCTCCTGTTCATGTACAGGACCCGTCTTTACTGTCGAGATCAGGGAGATGGACTAGGGTCCGCCCTGAGCTGCAGTACCTCTCCCTGCCAGTATCCTCTGGGGGCGCTGTAGGCCGCATCCGCTGTCATTTACCTCTTCACGTAGCGCTTCTCTCAGCTCTGTCCCTCTTCATGAGTGATTTGGAGCCATGAGGCACCCCGATCCTCACGCCTCCATGTCCTTGTTTCAAATGCTGTTGTATTGTGACACATTCTGCACGTGTAGCAGCGAACATCAGAGCACTAGAGGCTATGGACGCCTTCGGGCCATTGCATTTTGCTAATTTGGGGATAAAAATCATTTTTTCAGTTTTGTCCTTTTAAAAAATGTTCAGCCGTTTCGAAGCTGCAAGGGTTAAAAATCATTTTTTTGTTTTTTTTGTGTATCTCTTATCTCCAGACTTCGTAAACACGTATTCTAACCATATTCCTGTCTATAATGAGCATTTATGAGATCAGAGACAAGAGCTACACATGAGCTGTCAGATGAGGGGATTAGAAATCGCACACTGTGAAAAGGGAGCTGCCAGCAGCGGATCTTGATGATTTGTGTGCGTTCCTCAGACGATCAGCTGCCGAGGCGTGGATTTCTACACGTGGCCTCACACTCCATACTGAATACATCCAGATGTTTTGAATACTTTGTTTCCATTCATGTCATTTGCATATCATTAACATGTGGATGCTGCGATTCCCAGAATTCCACGACTTTCCCTTCTTGTCCTGAAGTCTCCGGCTCTCTGTCCTGAGGATTCAGCACCTCGGTCAGCGCCTCCTTGACACTCACAGCGTTTGGGAAAACAGGAAACAAATGTTGGAAATGATTTGGGGAAGTTTCTGCTGCGCACAGCTGAGATGTGTTTGATGCCGGCAGCAGTCTGATCCTCCTGCCAGGTTAGAGGAATGCCCAAACCAGATGCAGTCGCCACATCCGCCGCTGGGTCTTCACACGTCTTATTACAGCGAGATGTGAAGAGCCTCTCGATGGCGCTCTGATCCTCAGGAATGTCTGGCCTCGGCTGAGATTCGAAGTCTGTTTGAAATCACATTTGTTATATAAAAACCCGACCACATAATTATAACTTGTAATCGCGGAGATGATTAAAGCAAAATGGCGAACGCTTCCCTTCACGTCCTTTGTAGTAAGAACGAAAGATTCCTCAGCGATACGTGGAAAGATCTGTATCCTTTCAGCATCTTCTAGAATGTTCCACTGCTGGAGAGCAGAAAAGACCAGGGACGGGGGTAAGATCTGGGGCATCCTGAGAAGGAACGGTCACTGAGGGGTATGGAGCTGGCCTAGAGGGCAGATGCAAAGATAATATATTCTGTGTTATACTCCAGAGCTGCACTCACTATTCTGCTGGTGCACTCACTGTGTACATACATTACTTATCCTGTACTGATCCTGAGTTACATCCTGTATTATACTGCAGAGCTGCACTCACTATTCTGCTGGTGCAGTCACTGTGTACATACATTACTTATCCTGTACTGATCCTGAGTTACATCCTGTATTATACTCCAGAGCTGCACTCACTATTCTGCTGGTGCAGTCACTGTGTACATACATTACTTATCCTGTACTTATCCTGAGTTACATCCTGTATTATACTCCAGAGCTGCACTCACTATTCTGCTGGTGCAGTCACTGTGTACATACATTACTTATCCTGTACTGATCCTGAGTTACATCCTGTATTATACTCCAGAGCTGCACTCACTATTCTGCTGGTGCAGTCACTGTGTACATACATTACTTATCCTGTACTGATCCTGAGTTACATCTTGTATTATACTCCAGAGCTGCACTCACTATTCTGCTGGTGCAGTCACTGTGTACATACATTACTTATCCTGTACTGATCCTGAGTTACATCCTGTATTATACTCCAGAGCTGCACTCACTATTCTGCTGGTGCAGTCACTGTGTACATACATTACTTATCCTGTACTGATCCTGAGTTACATCCTGTATTATACTCCAGAGCTGCACTCACTATTCTGCTGGTGGAGTCACTGTGTACATACATTACTTATCCTGTACTGATCCTGAGTTACATCCTGTATTATACTCCAGAGCTGCACTCACTATTCTGCTGGTGCAGTCACTGTGTACATACATTACTTATCCTGTACTGATCCTGAGTTACATCCTGTATTATACTCCAGAGCTGCACTCACTATTCTGCTGGTGCAGTCACTGTGTACATACATTACTTATCCTGTACTGATCCTGAGTTACATCCTGTATATATACTCCAGAGCTGCACTCACTATTCTGCTGGTGCAGTCACTGTGTACATACATTACTTATCCTGTACTGATCCTGAGTTACATCCTGTATTATACTCCAGAGCTGCACTCACTATTCTGCTGGTGCAGTCACTGTGTACATACATTACTTATCCTGTACTGATCCTGAGTTACATCCTGTATTATACTCCAGAGCTGCACTCACTATTCTGCTGGTGCAGTCACTGTGTACATACATTACTTATCCTGTACTGATCCTGAGTTACATCCTGTATTATACTCCAGAGCTGCACTCACTATTCTGCTGGTGCAGTCACTGTGTACATACATTACTTATCCTGTACTGATCCTGAGTTACATCCTGTATTATACTCCAGAGCTGCACTTACTATTCTGCTGGTGCAGTCACTGTGTACATACATTACTTATCCTGTACTGATCCTGAGTTACATCCTGTATTATACTCCAGAGCTGCACTCACTATTCTGCTGGTGCAGTCACTGTGTACATACATTACTTATCCTGTACTGATCCTGAGTTACATCCTGTATTATACTCCAGAGCTGCACTCACTATTCTGCTGGTGCAGTCACTGTGTACATACATTACTTATCC
Source organism: Bufotes viridis (assembly GCA_033119425.1). NCBI lineage: Eukaryota > Metazoa > Chordata > Amphibia > Anura > Bufonidae > Bufotes > Bufotes viridis. The sequence continues at coordinate 4,651,545 of CM065597.1, forward strand.
TGTACTGATCCTGAGTTACATCCTGTATTATACTCCAGAGCTGCACTCACTATTCTGCTGGTGGAGTCACTGTGTACATACATTACTTATCCTGTACTGATCCTGAGTTACATCCTGTATTATACTCCAGAGCTGCACTCACTATTCTGCTGGTGCAGTCACTGTGTACATACTTATCCTGTACTGATCCTGAGTTACATCCTGTATTATACTCCAGAGCTGCGCTCACTATTCTGCTGGTGCAGTCACTGTGTTCATACATTACTTATCCTGTACTGATCCTGAGTTACATCCTGTATTATACTCCAGAGCTGCACTCACTTTTTCTGCTGGTGCAGTCACTGTGCACATACATTACTTATCCTGTACTGATCCTGAGTTACATCCTGTATTATACTCCAGAGCTGCACTCACTATTCTGCTGGTGCAGTTACTGTGTCCATACATTACTTATCCTGTACTGATCCTGAGTTACATCCTGTATTATACTCCAGAGCTGCACTCACTATTCTGCTGGTGCAGTCACTGTGTACATACTTATCCTGTACTGATCCTGAGTTACATCCTGTATTATACTCCAGAGCTGCACTCCCTATTCCGCTGGTGCAGTTACTGTGTACATACATTACTTATCCTGTACTGATCCTGAGTTACATCCTGTATTATTCTCCAGAGCTGCACTCACTATTCTGCTGGTGGAGTCACTGTGTACATACATTACTTATCCTGTACTGATCCTGAGTTACATCCTGTATTATACTCCAGAGCTGCGCTCACTATTCTGCTGGTGCAATCACTGTGTACATACATTACTTATCCTGTACTGATCCTGAGTTACATCCTGTATTATACTCCAGAGCTGCACTCACTATTCTGCTGGTGCAGTCACTGTGTACATACATTACTTATCCTGTACTGATCCTGAGTTACATCCTGTATTATACTCCAGAGCTGCACTCACTATTCTGCTGGTGCAGTCACTGTGTACATACATTACTTATCCTGTACTGATCCTGAGTTACATCCTGTATTATACTCCAGAGCTGCACTCACTATTCTGCTGGTGCAGTCACTGTGTACATACATTACTTATCCTGTACTGATCCTGAGTTACATCCTGTATTATCCTCCAGAGCTGCACTCACCATTTTGTAGTGGAGTTTGCAGCAGTCGCAATTGATACTGGGCCCCTAAGCCAGGGGGCCCACAGTAGCGCTCTGCCAATGACAGTATCTTTCGCTTTATAGGATGCAGTGAATACTAGTGAGCACTTTCTTCCATTAGGGAAGTGTTCACTACTATGCAGGAGGAGCGGGGAGTGAAGCATTGTGAGTGTTGTTCTCACCTTCCTCCCTGGTCCTCTCCGGGCCGCACTGTGTACAGCGTCAGGACGTACAGCGCACACTATGACCTGATACTTTACGCGGTCAGGTGACACTGCAGCGCGGGCCAGAGGAGACCAGCGAGCGAGGACTGAGGGAGAGACCCCCGGACCTGGAGAGGTAGGTTTATTTATCTGATCTGGGGGTCTGAGGATCTGATCAGGGGGTTGATAATCTAATATGGGGTCTGACTCTGATCTGAGGTCTGATATGGAGGTCTGAGGGTCTGATAAGGGGGTCTGACTCTGATCTGAGGTCTGATATTGGGTCTGACTCTGATCTGCAGTCTGATATGGGGGTCTGGTGATCTGATAAAGGGGTCTGAGGATCAAATATGGGGGTCTGGTGATCTGATAATGGGGTCTGAGGATCAAATATGGGGGTCTGGTGATCTGATAAAGGGGTCTGAGGATCAAATATGGGGGTCTGGTGATCTGATAAAGGGGTCTGAGGATCAAATATGGGGGTCTGACTCTGATCTGAGGTCTAATATGGGGTCTGACTCTGATCTGAGGTCTGATATGGGGTCTGAGGATCTGATAAGGGAGTGTGAGGATCTGACCTGCGGGTCTGCTCTGAGGGTCTGATCTGAGGATCTCATATGGGATCTGATCTAAGGATGTCATTTGGGGTCTGATCTGAGATTTGATATGGGGGTCTGATTTAAGGTCTGATATGGGGGTCTGATTTGAGGTGTGATATGGGGGTCTAATCTGAGGTCTGATATGGGGGTCTAATCTGTGGTCTGATATGGGGGTCTGGTCTGAGGATCTCATATGGGGTCTAATCTGAGGTCTGATATGGGGGTCTGATCTGAGGATCAGATAAGGGGGTCTGAGGATCTGATATGGGGGTCTTACTCTGATCTGAGGGCTAATAGGGGGGTCTGTCTCTGATCTGAAGGCTAATGTGGGGGTCTGACTCTGATCTGAGGATCTGATATGGGGTCTGATCTGAGGTCTGATATGGGGGTCTGAATTGAGGTCTGATATGGGGTCTGATCTGAGGTCTGATATGGGGGTCTGATCTGAGGTCTGATATGGGGGTCTGATCTGAGGTCTGATATGGGGGTCTGATCTGAGATCTGATATGGGGTCTGATCTGAGGTCTGATCTGGGGGTCTGATCTGAAAGGTAAGTGGGTATATTTTGCTCTGGTGCACACATTAGGGGTCTTTTTTCCCTGACACATATTAGGGTACTGGGGGACTGCAGGGAACATGATTGCTATTATGGGCACAGTGGGGGCATTATTACCATCGGGGGCACTGTTCACACTATGCAGTCTGGCAGATCATTTCTATTGGTGGGACTTTGAGGAGCACTATTACTGTGGGGGTCACCCTGGCAGTATCAGCAGAGCGCAGTTCATTTTGGGGGACACTGTTTACACTATTTGATGGGCGCAGTTGTTTTTTATGGCACTGTGTGGCAATAATTATTGAAGGGGGCGCTACCTGTGTGGTCCTAGTATTATCAGAGGGACTGCTTCTGCAGTATAATATTGGGGGGCACAGTATTGGGGGGGCAGGATGGGATGTTCAGAAGGAGGGAGGATGATGGAAAAGTAGTAAAGTAAGATGTCTATCAAACACTTCACAGACAAGAGATGCTGAAAGAAGTCATCATGGCGGTCTGGTCTGAAAGGAGAAGATGAGGAAAGAGAGCGTCAGAGGAGACGTCACTGGATGTAAGAGGTATGAGGCGCTGTATTCTCCTGTATGTAAGAGGTATGAGGCGCTGTATTACCCTGTATATAAGAGGTATGAGGAGCTGTATTCTCCTGTATGTAAGAGGTATGAGGCGCTGTATTCTCCTGTATGTAAGAGGTATGAGGCGCTGTATTCTCCTGTATGTAAGAGGTATGAGGCGCTGTATTCTCCTGTATGTAAGAGGTATGAGGCGCTGTATTCTCCTGTATGTAAGAGGTATGAGGCGCTGTATTCTCCAGTATGTAAGAGGTATGAGGCGCTGTATTACCCTGTATGTAAGAGGTATGGGGCGCTGTATGACCCTGGATGTAAGAGGTATGAGGCACTGTATTCTCCTGTATGTAAGAGGTATGAGGCGTTGTATTACCCTGGATGTAAGAGGTATGGGGCGCTGTATTCTCCTGTATGTAAGAGGTATGAGGTGCTGTATTCTCCTGTATGTAAGAGGTATGAGGCGCTGTATTACCCTGGATGTAAGAGGTATGAGGCGCTGTATTCTCCTGTATGTAAGAGGTATGAGGTGCTGTATTCTCCTGTATGTAAGAGGTATGAGGCACTGGATTCTCCTGTATGTAAGAGGTATGAGGCGCTGTATTACCCTGGATGTAAGAGGTATGAGGCGCTGTATTCTCCTGTATGTAGGAGGTATGAGGCGCTGTATTCTCCTGTATGTAAGAGGTATGAGGCACTGTATTACCCTGGATGTAAGAGGTATGAGGCGCTGTATTCTCCTGTATGTAAGAGGTATGGGGCGCTGTATTCTCCTGTATGTAGGAGGTATGTGGCGCTGTATTCTCCTGTATGTAGGAGGTATGAGGCGCTGTATTACCCTGGATGTAAGAGGTATGAGGCGCTGTATTCTCCTGTATGTAAGAGGTATGAGGCGCTGTATTAGACCCCTTGCAAACGAGCAAGAGCGGATTATGTCCGGATGCGTTCAGTGAAAACTGCGCGATTTCGTAAGCAAGTCTATTCAGTTTTGTTTGCGATCGCGTTCAGTTGTTCCGTTTTTATCGCGCGGGTGCAATGCGATTTACTGCGTTTATCACGCGCATGATAAAAAACTGAAGGTTTACAAACAACATCTCTTAGCAACCATCAGTGAAAAACGCATCGCATCAGCACTGGCGGATTTTCTCGCAGCCCCATTCACTTCTCTGAACATGAATATAGAACATGCTGCGATTTTCACGCAACGCACAAGTGATACGTGAAAACCAACGCTCATGTACACAGACCCATTAAAATAAATGGGTCCGGATTCCGTGCGGGCGCAATGCGTTCGCCTCATGCTTTGCACCCACGCGGAATACTCGCTCGTGTGAAAGGGGCCTTACCCTGTATGTTCGGTAGCGCCTTATGTCATGTTTTCCAACTACGTCTTTAATAGTAGGGCTGGAAGGAAGGGGTTAAAATGGGAATCTGGCATTGGGGGGTGCTTTTTAATTTTTGGCAACAGAAAGGGTAGGCGCACCCCTGTCCATTCCCACACAGCACTGAGGGAAGGGGGGCCCAAGCTGAACTGCACCAGGGCCTATCAGCCTTTAGCTAATCTGCTAGACTGTTACATTGTAACAAATCCTCAGAAGAATTAGATCTGATGGTATTTCATCCGGTAGATACAAAAAAATATTGTTTTGTTTCCATTCACTAAAAGCAAGTAGAGATCTTGAAATGCTCATAACACAGATCTCCCCTCTATTAGCCAATATGAAGAATCCCTTCAGTAGGTCAGGGGCATAACTTTAGGGGCCACCAGGCTGGAGTCACCCCAGAGCCCCGGAGGGGCCCGCATGGCTCCCCTGACCCATATTAGGAGACCAGTATAGGCTGGGGTCACTGCTGCAGATGTCGGAGGATCTTTTTAGTATTTGGGGCCATGATGCTTTGCAGCAGGGGCCACATTGAATATCCTCCTGTCTGGAGGAAGGGAAGGGAGCCGCCATCGCTCCGCGCGGACTTCTCCTTTAAGAGATTCCCCGGGAATGATGTTTCCCAGATGTGACGATGGGAGGAGTTTCTGACGCTTTTGTCTATTTTCCTCTGGTTTTAGAGGAACGTGCCGGTTCCGTGTTCCGTGAGATTCTGTGTGATGTGGAACACGAGAAGTGGCGAATCGCCGAGCGATGACTGACACAACAAAGCGGCCGGAACAGAAGCCGCTGTCAGATCTGAGAGGGATATTCGCCTGGAGGGAAAATATTAATTAGTTTGTCTCCACGCACAGAGATAAATCAGCGCCGCGTGTCCATCAAATACCGCCATATATAGCTCAACGGAAGGGATCTGGAAATCTACAGAAAAGTTGGCGACTGGCGGTGGGGGGTGGACGCGTTACTTGGCACCAGCAGCTCGACAGAATCACAGCCGCTGTCAGCAGGCATCTGTGCGCGTACCCGTCTGACGGACAGCGACATCCTGCGCCAATCTCATCACATGAACTACCGTGAATTCTGCAGAATAAATAGCGCTGGAGACGCCCCCTCATTACTATTCAATTACATCCGGTTATAACCACACCCACAAACTGGCATCGGTATCCCCAGAGGGGTGACGTCATTACATGCGGCACTGTCTGCGGCTGCAGAGCGCTCACAGTAACACGTAGTAACCCTACTTAACCCTGGACGGCGTCATAATCGAAGCGTAAAGAGCGAAGCTTTCATTAATGAAGGAGCTGAGCTGTAATACCAGACCTGACCATGGACAGAGGGGGGCGCTGACTCTGCGGGAAGGTTGTTCTAATCTCATACAATCTCTTATTTAATACATTATATGCAGTTCAGTATCAGACAAAGATCTTCACATTTACTTCATGTATGCGAATCAGTCCCTATACCACAGTGTATAACATCCAGCCTCTAGCCATGCAGTCTACCATTACCACAGTGTATAACATCCAGCCTCTAGCCATGCAGTCTACCATTACCACAGTGTATAACATCCAGCCTCTAGCCATGCAGTCTACCATTACCACAGTGTATAACATCCAGCCTCTAACCATGCAGTCTACAATTACCACAGTGTATAACATCCAGCCTCTAGCCATGCAGTCTACCATTACCACAGTGTATAACATCCAGCCTCTAGCCATGCAGTCTACCATTACCACAGTGTATAACATCCAGCCTCTAGCCATGCAGTCTACCATTACCACAGTGTATAATATCCAGCCTCTAGCCATGCAGTCTACCATTACCACAGTGTATAACATCCAGCCTCTAGCCATGCAGTCTACCATTACCACAGTGTATAACATCCAGCCTCTAGCCATGCAGTCTACCATTACCACAGTGTATAACATCCAGCCTCTAGCCATGCAGTCTACCATTACCACAGTGTATAACATCCAGCTTCTAGCCATGCAGTCTGCCATTACCACAGGTGTATAACATCCAGCCTCTAGCCATGCAGTCTACAATTACCACAGTGTATAACATCCAGCCTCTAGCCATGCAGTCTACCATTACCACAGTGTATAACATCCAGCCTCTAGCCATGCAGTCTACCATTACCACAGTGTATAACATCCAGCCTCTAGCCATGCAGTCTACCATTACCACAGTGTATAACATCCAGCCTCTAGCCATGCAGTCTACCATTACCACAGGTGTATAACATCCAGCCTCTAGCCATGCAGTCTACCATTACCACAGTGTATAACATCCAGCCTCTAGCCATGCAGTCTACCATTACCACAGTGTATAACATCCAGCCTCTAGCCATGCAGTCTACCATTACCACAGTGTATAACATCCAGCCTCTAGCCATGCAGTCTACCATTACCACAGGTGTATAACATCCAGCCTCTAGCCATGCAGTCTACCATTACCACAGTGTATAACATCCAGCCTCTAGCCATGCAGTCTACCATTACCACAGTGTATAACATCCAGCCTCTAGCCATGCAGTCTACCATTACCACAGTGTATAACATCCAGCCTCTAGCCATGCAGTCTACCATTACCACAGTGTATAACATCCAGCCTCTAGCCATGCAGTCTACCATTACCACAGTGTATAACATCCAGCCTCTAGCCATGCAGTCTACCATTACCACAGTGTATAACATCCAGCCTCTAGCCATGCAGTCTACCATTACCACAGTGTATAACATCCAGCCTCTAGCCATGCAGTCTACCATTACTACAGTGTATAACATCCAGCCTCTAGCCATGCAGTCTACCATTACCACAGTGTATAACATCCAGCCTCTAGCCATGCAGTCTACCATTACCACAGTGTATAACATCCAGCCTCTAGCCATGCAGTCTACCATTACCACAGTGTATAACATCCAGCCTCTAGCCATGCAGTCTACCATTACCACAGTGTATAACATCCAGCCTCTAGCCATGCAGTCTACCATTACCACAGTGTATAACATCCAGCCTCTAGCCATGCAGTCTACCATTACCACAGGTGTATAACATCCAGCCTCTAGCCATGCAGTCTACCATTACCACAGTGTATAACATCCAGCCTCTAGCCATGCAGTCTACCATTACCACAGTGTATAACATCCAGCCTCTAGCCATGCAGTCTACCATTACCACAGTGTATAACATCCAGCCTCTAGCCATGCAGTCTACCATTACCACAGTGTATAACATCCAGCCTCTAGCCATAGCAGTCTACCATTACCACAGGTGTATAACATCCAGCCTCTAGCCATGCAGTCTACCATTACCACAGTGTATAACATCCAGCCTCTAGCCATGCAGTCTACCATTACCACACTGTATAACATCCAGCCTCTAGCCATGCAGTCTACCATTACCACAGGTGTATAACATCCAGCCTCTAGCCATGCAGTCTACCATTACCACAGTGTATAACATCCAGCCTCTAGCCATGCAGTCTACCATTACCACAGTGTATAACATCCAGCCTCTAGCCATGCAGTCTACCATTACCACAGTGTATAACATCCAGCCTCTAGCCATGCAGTCTACCATTACCACAGTGTATAACATCCAGCCTCTAGCCATGCAGTCTACCATTACCACAGTGTATAACATCCAGCCTCTAGCCATACAGTCTACCATTACCACAGGGTATAACATCCAGCCTCTAGCCATGCAGTCTACCATTATCACAGTGTATAACATCCAGCCTCTAGCCATGCAGTCTACCATTACCACAGGTGTATAACATCCAGCCTTTAGCCATGCAGTCTACCATTACTACAGTGTATAACATCCAGCCTCTAGTCATGCAGTCTACCATTATCACAGGTGTATAACATCCAGCCTCTAGCCATGCAGTCTACCATTACCACAGTGTATAATATCCAGCCTCTAGCCATGCAGTCTACCATTACCACAGGTGTATAACATCCAGCCTCTAGCCATACAGTCTACCATTACCACAGTGTATAACATCCAGCCTCCAGCCATGCAGTCTACCATTACCACAGTGTATAACATCCAGCCTCTAGCCATGCAGTCTGCCATTACCACAGTGTATAACATCCAGCCTCTAGCCATGCAGTCTACCATTACCACAGTGTATAACATCCAGCCTCTAGCCATGCAGTCTACCATTACCACAGTGTATAACATCCAGCCTCTAGCCATGCAGTCTACCATTACCACAGGTGTATAACATCCAGCCTCTAGCCATGCAGTCTACCATTACCACAGTGTATAACATCCAGCCTCTAGCCATGCAGTCTACCATTACCACACGTGTATAACATCCAGCCTCTAGCCATGCAGTCTACCATTACCACAGGTGTATAACATCCAGCCTCTAGCCATGCAGTCTACCATTACCACAGTGTATAACATCCAGCCTCTAGCCATGCAGTCTACCATTACCACAGTGTATAACATCCAGCCTCTAGCCATACAGTCTACCATTACCACAGTGTATAACATCCAGCCTCTAGCCATGCAGTCTACCATTACCACAGTGTATAACATCCAGCCTCTAGCCATGCAGTCTACCATTACCACAGTGTATAACATCCAGCCTCTAGCCATACAGTCTACCATTACCACAGTGTATAACATCCAGCCTCTAGCCATGCAGTCTACCATTATCACAGTGTATAACATCCAGCCTCTAGCCATGCAGTCTACCATTACCACAGTGTATAACATCCAGCCTCTAGCCATGCAGTCTACCATTACCACAGTGTATAACATCCAGCATCTAGTCATGCAGTCTACCATTATCACAGTGTATAACATCCAGCCTCTAGCCATGCAGTCTACCATTATCACAGTGTATAATATCCAGCCTCTAGCCATGCAGTCTACCATTACCACAGGTGTATAACATCCAGCCTCTAGCCATACAGTCTACCATTACCACAGTGTATAACATCCAGCCTCCAGCCATGCAGTCTACCATTACCACAGTGTATAACATCCAGCCTCTAGCCATGCAGTCTGCCATTACCACAGTGTATAACATCCAGCCTCTAGCCATGCAGTCTACCATTACCACAGTGTATAACATCCAGACTCTAGCCATGCAGTCTACCATTACCACAGTGTATAACATCCAGCCTCTAGCCATGCAGTCTACCATTACCACAGTGTATAACATCCAGCTTCTAGCCATGCAGTCTGCCATTACCACAGTGTATAACATCCAGCCTCTAGTCATGCAGTCTGCCATTACCACAGTGTATAACATCCAGCCTCTAGTCATGCAGTCTACCATTACCACAGGGTATAACATCCAGCCTCTAGCCATGCAGTCTACCATTATCACAGTGTATAACATCCAGCCTCTAGCCATGCAGTCTACCATTACCACAGTGTATAACATCCAGCCTCTAGCCATGCAGTCTACCATTACCACAGTGTATAACATCCAGCCTCTAGCCATGCAGTCTACCATTACCACAGGTGTATAACATCCAGCCTCTAGCCATGCAGTCTACCATTACCACAGGTGTATAACATCCAGCCTCTAGCCATGCAGTCTACCATTACCACAGTGTATAACATCCAGCCTCTAGCCATGCAGTCTACTATTACCACAGTGTATAACATCCAGCCTCTAGCCATGCAGTCTACCATTACCACAGGTGTATAACATCCAGCCTCTAGCCATGCAGTCTACCATTACCACAGTGTATAACATCCAGCCTCTAGCCATGCAGTCTACCATTACCACAGTGTATACCATCCAGCCTCTAGCCATGCAGTCTACCATTACCACAGTGTATAACATCCAGCCTCTAGCCATACAGTCTATCATTACCACAGTGTATAACATCCAGCCTCTAGCCATGCAGTCTACCATTACCACAGTGTATAACATCCAGCCTCTAGCACATGCAGTCTACCATTACCACAGGTGTATAACATCCAGCCTCTAGCCATGCAGTCTACCATTACCACAGTGTATAACATCCAGCCTCTAGCCATGCAGTCTACCATTACCACAGTGTATAACATCCAGCCTCTAGCCATGCAGTCTACTATAACCACAGTGTATAACATCCAGCCTCTAGCCATGGAGTCTACCATTACCACAGGTGTATAACAGCCAGCCTCTAGCCATGCAGTCTATCATTACCACAGGTGTATAACATCCAGCCTCTAGCCATGAAATCTACCATTACCACAGTGTATAACATCCAGCCTCTAGCCATGAAGTCTACCATTACCACAGTGTATAACATCCAGCCTCTAGCCATGGAGTCTACCATTACCACAGGTGTATAACAGCCAGCCTCTTGCCATGCAGTCTACCATTTCCACAGTGTATAATATCCAGCCTCTAGCCATGAAGTCTACCATTACCACAGTGTATAACATCCAGTCTCTAGCCATGAAGTCTACCATTACCACAGTGTATAACATCCAGCCTCTAGCCATGCAGTCTACCATTACCACTGTGTATAACATCCAGCGTCTAGCTATGCAGTCTACCATTACCACAGTTTATAACATCCAGCATCTAGCCATGCAGTCTACCATTACCACAGTGTATAACATCCAGCCTCTAGCCATGCAGTCTACCATTACCACAGTGTATAACATCCAGCCTCTAGCCATGCAGTCTACCATTACCACAGTGTATAACATCCAGCCTCTAGCCATGCAGTCTACCATTACCACAGTGTATAACATCCAGCCTCTAGCCATGCAGTCTACCATTACCACAGTGTATAACATCCAGCCTCTAGCCATGCAGTCTACCATTACCACAGTGTATAACATCCAGCCTCTAGCCATACAGTCTACCATTACCACAGTGTATAACATCCAGCCTCTAGCCATGCAGTCTACCATTACCACAGTGTATAACATCCAGCCTCTAGCCATACAGTCTACCATTACCACAGTGTATAACATCCAGCCTCTAGCCATGCAGTCTACCATTACCACAGTGTATAACATCCAGCCTCTAGCCATACAGTCTACCATTACCACAGTGTATAACATCCAGCCTCTAGCCATGCAGTCTACCATTACCACAGTGTATAACATCCAGCCTCTAGCCATGCAGTCTACCATTACCACAGTGTATAACATCCAGCCTCTAGCCATGCAGTCTACCATTACCACAGGTGTATAACATCCAGCCTCTAGCCATGCAGTCTGCCATTACCACAGTGTATACCATCCAGCCTCTAGCCATGCAGTCTACCATTACCACAGTGTATAACATCCAGCCTCTAGCCATACAGTCTATCATTACCACAGTGTATAACATCCAGCCTCTAGCCATGCAGTCTACCATTACCACAGTGTATAACATCCAGCCTCTAGCCATGCAGTCTACTATAACCACAGTGTATAACATCCAGCCTCTAGCCATGGAGTCTACCATTACCACAGGTGTATAACATCCAGCCTCTAGCCATGCAGTCTATCATTACCACAGGTGTATAACATCCAGCCTCTTGCCATGCAGTCTACCATTACCACAGTGTATAACATCCAGCCTCTAGCCATGCAGTCTACTATTACCACAGTGTATAACATCCAGCCTCTAGCCATGCAGTCTACCATTACCACAGTGTATAACATCCAGCCTCTAGCCATGCAGTCTACCATTTCCACAGGTGTATAACATCCAGCCTCTAGCCATGCAGTCTACCATTACCACAGGTGTATAACATCCAGCCTCTAGCCATGCAGTCTACCATTACCACAGTGTATAACATCCAGCCTCTAGCCATGCAGTCTACCATTACCACAGTGTATAACATCCAGCCTCTAGCCATGCAGTCTACCATTACCACAGTGTATAACATCCAGCCTCTAGCCATGCAGTCTACCATTACCACAGTGTATAACATCCAGCCTCTAGCCATGCAGTCTACCATTACCACAGTGTATAACATCCAGCCTCTAGCCATGCAGTCTACCATTACCACAGGTGTATAACATCCAGCCTCTAGCCATGCAGTCTACCATTACCACAGTGTATAACATCCAGCCTCTAGCCATGCAGTCTACCATTACCACAGTGTATAACATCCAGCCTCTAGCCATACAGTCTACCATTACCACAGGTGTATAACATCCAGCCTCTAGCCATGCAGTCTACCATTACCACAGGTGTATAACATCCAGCCTCTAGCCATGCAGTCTACCATTACCACAGGTGTATAACATCCAGCCTCTAGCCATGCAGTCTACCATTACCACAGTGTATAACATCCAGCCTCTAGCCATGCAGTCTACCATTACCACAGTGTATAACATCCAGCCTCTAGCCATGCAGTCTACCATTACCACAGTGTATAACATCCAGCCTCTAGCCATGCAGTCTACCATTACCACAGGTGTATAACATCCAGCCTCTAGCCATGCAGTCTACCATTACCACAGTGTATAACATCCAGCCTCTAGCCATGCAGTCTACCATTACCACAGTGTATAACATCCAGCCTCTAGCCATGCAGTCTACCATTACCACAGTGTATAACATCCAGCCTCTAGCCATGCAGTCTACCATTACCACAGTGTATAACATCCAGCCTCTAGCCATGCAGTCTACCATTACCACAGTGTATAACATCCAGCCTCTAGCCATGCAGTCTACCATTACCACAGTGTATAACATCCAGCCTCTAGCCATGCAGTCTACCATTACCACAGTGTATAACATCCAGCCTCTAGCCATGCAGTCTACCATTACCACAGTGTATAACATCCAGCCTCTAGCCATGCAGTCTACCATTACCACAGTGTATAACATCCAGCCTCTAGCCATGCAGTCTACCATTACCACAGTGTATAACATCCAGCCTCTAGCCATGCAGTCTACCATTACCACAGTGTATAACATCCAGCCTCTAGCCATGCAGTCTACCATTACCACAGTGTATAACATCCAGCCTCTAGCCATGCAGTCTACCATTACCACAGTGTATAACATCCAGCCTCTAGCCATGCAGTCTACCATTACCACAGTGTATAACATCCAGCCTCTAGCCATGCAGTCTACCATTACCACAGGTGTATAACATCCAGCCTCTAGCCATGCAGTCTACCATTACCACAGTGTATAACATCCAGCCTCTAGCCATGCAGTCTACCATTACCACAGTGTATAACATCCAGCCTCTAGCCATGCAGTCTACCATTACCACAGTGTATAACATCCAGCCTCTAGCCATGCAGTCTACCATTACCACAGTGTATAACATCCAGCCTCTAGCCATGCAGTCTACCATTACCACAGTGTATAACATCCAGCCTCTAGCCATGCAGTCTACCATTACCACAGTGTATAACATCCAGCCTCTAGCCATGCAGTCTACCATTACCACAGTGTATAACATCCAGCCTCTAGCCATGCAGTCTACCATTACCACAGGTGTATAACATCCAGCCTCTAGCCATGCAGTCTACCATTACCACAGTGTATAACATCCAGCCTCTAGCCATGCAGTCTACCATTACCACAGTGTATAACATCCAGCCTCTAGCCATGCAGTCTACCATTACCACAGTGTATAACATCCAGCCTCTAGCCATGCAGTCTACCATTACCACAGTGTATAACATCCAGCCTCTAGCCATGCAGTCTACCATTACCACAGTGTATAACATCCAGCCTCTAGCCATGCAGTCTACCATTACCACAGTGTATAACATCCAGCCTCTAGCCATGCAGTCTACCATTACCACAGTGTATAACATCCAGCCTCTAGCCATGCAGTCTACCATTACCACAGTGTATAACATCCAGCCTCTAGCCATGCAGTCTACCATTACCACAGTGTATAACATCCAGCCTCTAGCCATGCAGTCTACCATTACCACAGTGTATAACATCCAGCCTCTAGCCATGCAGTCTACCATTACCACAGTGTATAACATCCAGCCTCTAGCCATGCAGTCTACCATTACCACAGTGTATAACATCCAGCCTCTAGCCATGCAGTCTACCATTACCACAGTGTATAACATCCAGCCTCTAGCCATGCAGTCTACCATTACCACAGTGTATAACATCCAGCCTCTAGCCATGCAGTCTACCATTACCACAGTGTATAACATCCAGCCTCTAGCCATGCAGTCTACCATTACCACAGTGTATAACATCCAGCCTCTAGCCATGCAGTCTACCATTACCACAGTGTATAACATCCAGCCTCTAGCCATGCAGTCTACCATTACCACAGTGTATAACATCCAGCCTCTAGCCATGCAGTCTACCATTACCACAGTGTATAACATCCAGCCTCTAGCCATGCAGTCTACCATTACCACAGTGTATAACATCCAGCCTCTAGCCATGCAGTCTACCATTACCACAGTGTATAACATCCAGCCTCTAGCCATGCAGTCTACCATTACCACAGTGTATAACATCCAGCCTCTAGCCATGCAGTCTACCATTACCACAGTGTATAACATCCAGCCTCTAGCCATGCAGTCTACCATTACCACAGTGTATAACATCCAGCCTCTAGCCATGCAGTCTACCATTACCACAGTGTATAACATCCAGCCTCTAGCCATGCAGTCTACCATTACCACAGTGTATAACATCCAGCCTCTAGCCATGCAGTCTACCATTACCACAGTGTATAACATCCAGCCTCTAGCCATGCAGTCTACCATTACCACAGTGTATAACATCCAGCCTCTAGCCATGCAGTCTACCATTACCACAGTGTATAACATCCAGCCTCTAGCCATGCAGTCTACCATTACCACAGTGTATAACATCCAGCCTCTAGCCATGCAGTCTACCATTACCACAGTGTATAACATCCAGCCTCTAGCCATGCAGTCTACCATTACCACAGTGTATAACATCCAGCCTCTAGCCATGCAGTCTACCATTACCACAGTGTATAACATCCAGCCTCTAGCCATGCAGTCTACCATTACCACAGTGTATAACATCCAGCCTCTAGCCATGCAGTCTACCATTACCACAGTGTATAACATCCAGCCTCTAGCCATGCAGTCTACCATTACCACAGTGTATAACATCCAGCCTCTAGCCATGCAGTCTACCATTACCACAGTGTATAACATCCAGCCTCTAGCCATGCAGTCTGCCATTACCACAGTGTATAACATCCAGCCTCTAGCCATGCAGTCTACCATTACCACAGTGTATAACATCCAGCCTCTAGCCATGCAGTCTACCATTACCACAGTGTATAACATCCAGCCTCTAGCCATGCAGTCTACCATTACCACAGTGTATAACATCCAGCCTCTAGCCATGCAGTCTACCATTACCACAGTGTATAACATCCAGCCTCTAGCCATGCAGTCTACCATTACCACAGTGTATAACATCCAGCCTCTAGCCATGCAGTCTACCATTACCACAGTGTATAACATCCAGCCTCTAGCCATGCAGTCTACCATTACCACAGTGTATAACATCCAGCCTCTAGCCATACAGTCTACCATTACCACAGTGTATAACATCCAGCCTCTAGCCATGCAGTCTACCATTACCACAGTGTATAACATCCAGCCTCTAGCCATGCAGTCTACCATTACCACAGTGTATAACATCCAGCCTCTAGCCATGCAGTCTACCATTACCACAGTGTATAACATCCAGCCTCTAGCCATGCAGTCTACCATTACCACAGTGTATAACATCCAGCCTCTAGCCATGCAGTCTACCATTACCACAGTGTATAACATCCAGCCTCTAGCCATGCAGTCTACCATTACCACAGTGTATAACATCCAGCCTCTAGCCATGCAGTCTACCATTACCACAGTGTATAACATCCAGCCTCTAGCCATGCAGTCTACCATTACCACAGTGTATAACATCCAGCCTCTAGCCATGCAGTCTACCATTACCACAGTGTATAACATCCAGCCTCTAGCCATACAGTCTACCATTACCACAGTGTATAACATCCAGCCTCTAGCCATGCAGTCTACCATTACCACAGTGTATAACATCCAGCCTCTAGCCATGCAGTCTACCATTACCACAGTGTATAACATCCAGCCTCTAGCCATGCAGTCTACCATTACCACAGGTGTATAACATCCAGCCTCTAGCCATGCAGTCTACCATTATCACAGTGTATAACATCCAGCCTCTAGCCATGCAGTCTACCATTACCACAGGTGTATAACATCCAGCCTCTAGCCATACAGTCTACCATTACCACAGTGTATAACATCCAGCCTCTAGCCATGCAGTCTACCATTACCACAGTGTATAACATCCAGCCTCTAGCCATGCAGTCTACCATTACCACAGTGTATAACATCCAGCCTCTAGCCATGCAGTCTACCATTACCACAGTGTATAACATCCAGCCTCTAGCCATGCAGTCTACCATTACCACACTGTATAACATCCAGCCTCTAGCCATGCAGTCTACCATTACCACAGGTGTATAACATCCAGCCTCTAGCCATGCAGTCTACCATTACCACAGTGTATAACATCCAGCCTCTAGCCATGCAGTCTACCATTACCACAGTGTATAACATCCAGCCTCTAGCCATACAGTCTACCATTACCACAGTGTATAACATCCAGCCTCTAGCCATGCAGTCTACCATTACCACAGTGTATAACATCCAGCCTCTAGCCATGCAGTCTACCATTACCACAGTGTATAACATCCAGCCTCTAGCCATACAGTCTACCATTATCACAGGGTATAACATCCAGCCTCTAGCCATGCAGTCTACCATTATCACAGTGTATAATATCCAGCCTCTAGCCATGCAGTCTATCATTACCACAGGGTATAACATCCAGCCTTTAGCCATGCAGTCTACCATTACTACAGTGTATAACATCCAGCATCTAGTCATGCAGTCTACCATTATCACAGGGTATAACATCCAGCCTCTAGCCATGCAGTCTACCATTACCACAGTGTATAACATCCAGCCTCTAGCCATGCAGTCTACCATTACCACAGGTGTATAACATCCAGCCTCTAGCCATACAGTCTACCATTACCACAGTGTATAACATCCAGCCTCCAGCCATGCAGTCTACCATTACCACAGTGTATAACATCCAGCCTCTAGCCATGCAGTCTGCCATTACCACAGTGTATAACATCCAGTCTCTAGCCATGCAGTCTACCATTACCACAGTGTATAACATCCAGACTCTAGCCATGCAGTCTACCATTACCACAGTGTATAACATCAAGCTTCTAGCCATGCAGTCTGCCATTACCACAGTGTATAACATCCAGCCTCTAGTCATGCAGTCTACCAATACCACAGGGTATAACATCCAGCCTCTAGCCATGCAGTCTACCATTATCACAGTGTATAATATCCAGCCTCTAGCCATGCAGTCTACCATTACCACAGTGTATAACATCCAGCCTCTAGCCATGCAGTATACCATTACCACAGTGTATAACATCCAGCCTCTAGTCATGCAGTCTGCCATTACCACAGTGTATAACATCCAGCCTCTAGTCATGCAGTCTACCAATACCACAGGGTATAACATCCAGCCTCTAGCCATGCAGTCTACCATTATCACAGTGTATAATATCCAGCCTCTAGCCATGCAGTCTATCATTACCACAGGGTATAACATCCAGCCTCTAGCCATGCAGTCTACCATTACCACAGTGTATAACATCCTGCCTCTAGCCATGCATTCTATCATTACCACAGGGTATAACATCCAGCCTCTAGCCATGCAGTCTACCATTACCACAGGTGTATAACATCCAGTCTCTAGCCATGCAGTCTACCATTACCACAGAGTATAACATCCAGCATCTAGCCATGCAGTCTACTATTACCACAGTGTAAAACATCCAGCCCCTAGCCATGCAGTCTACCATTACCACATGTGTATAACATCCAGCCTCTAGCCATGCAGTCTACCATTACCACAGTGTATAACATCCAGCCTCTAGCCATGCAGTCTGCCATTACCACAGTGTATACCATCCAGCCTCTAGCCATGCAGTCTACCATTACCACAGTGTATAACATCCAGCCTCTAGCCATACAGTCTATCATTACCACAGTGTATAACATCCAGCCTCTAGCCATGCAGTCTACCATTACCACAGTGTATAACATCCAGCCTCTAGCCATGCAGTCTACTATAACCACAGTGTATAACATCCAGCCTCTAGCCATGGAGTCTACCATTACCACAGGTGTATAACAGCCAGCCTCTAGCCATGCAGTCTATCATTACCACAGGTGTATAACATCCAGCCTCTAGCCATGAAATCTACCATTACCACAGTGTATAACATCCAGCCTCTAGCCATGAAGTCTACCATTACCACAGTGTATAACATCCAGCCTCTAGCCATGGAGTCTACCATTACCACAGGTGTATAACAGCCAGCCTCTTGCCATGCAGTCTACCATTTCCACAGTGTATAATATCCAGCCTCTAGCCATGAAGTCTACCATTACCACAGTGTATAACATCCAGTCTCTAGCCATGAAGTCTACCATTACCACAGTGTATAACATCCAGCCTCTAGCCATGCAGTCTACCATTACCACTGTGTATAACATCCAGCGTCTAGCTATGCAGTCTACCATTACCACAGTTTATAACATCCAGCATCTAGCCATGCAGTCTACCATTACCACATTGTATAACATCCAGCCTCTAGCCATGCAGTCTACCATTACCACAGTGTATAACATCCAGCCTCTAGCCATACAGTCTACCATTACCACAGTGTATAACATCCAGCCTCTAACCATGTAGTCTACCATTACTACAGTGTATAACATCCAGCCTCTAGCCATACAGTCTACCATTACCACAGTGTATAACATCCAGCCTCTAGCCATGCAGTCTACCATTACCACAGTGTATAACATCCAGCCTCTAGCCATACAGTCTACCATTACCACAGTGTATAACATCCAGCATCTAGCCATACAGTCTACCATTACCACAGGTGTATAACATCCAGACTCTAGCCATGGAGTCTACCATTACCACAGTGTATAACATCCAGCCTCTAGCCATGCAGTCTACCATTACCACAGTGTATAACATCCAGCCTCTAGCCATGCAGTCTGCCATTACCACAGTGTATAACATCCAGCCTCTAGCCATGCAGTCTACCATTACCACAGTGTATAACATCCAGCCTCTAGCCATGCAGTCTACCATTACCACAGTGTATAACATCCAGCCTCTAGCCATGCAGTCTACCATTACCACAGTGTATAACATCCAGCCTCTAGCCATGCAGTCTACCATTACCACAGTGTATAACATCCAGCCTCTAGCCATGCAGTCTACCATTACCACAGTGTATAACATCCAGCCTCTAGCCATGCAGTCTACCATTACCACAGTGTATAACATCCAGCCTCTAGCCATGCAGTCTACTATTACCACAGTGTATAACATCCAGCCTCTAGCCATACAGTCTACCATTACCACAGTGTATAACATCCAGGCTCTAGCCATGCAGTCTACCATTTCCACAGGTGTATAACATCCAGCCTCTAGCCATGCAGTCCACCATTACCACAGGTGTATAACATCCAGCTTCTAGCCATGCAGTCTACCATTAACACAGTGTATTACATCCAGCCTCTAGCCATGTAGTCTACCATTACCACAGTTTATAACATCCAGCATCTAGCCATGCAGTCTACCATTAACACAGTTTATAACATCCAGCCTCTAGCCATGTAGTCTACCATTACCACAGTGTATAACATCCAGCCTCTAGCCATGCAGTCTACCATTACCACAGTGTATAACATCCAGCCTCTAGCCATGCAGTCTACCATTACCACAGGTGTATAACATCCAGCCTCTAGCCATGCAGTCCACCATTACCACAGGTGTATAACATCCAGCCTCTAGCCATGCAGTCTACCATTACCACAGTGTATAACATCCAGCCTCTAGCCATACAATCTACCATTACCACAGGTGTATAACATCCAGCCTCTAGCCATGCAGTCTACCATTACCACAGTGTATAACATCCAGCCTCTAGCCATGCAGTCCACCATTACCACAGGTGTATAACATCCAGCCTCTAGCCATGCAGTCTACCTTTACCACACGGTATAACATCCAGCCTCTAGCCATGCAGTCTACCATTACCACAGGTGTATAACATCCAGCCTCTAGCCATGCAGTCTACCATTACCACAGTGTATAACATCCAGCCTCTAGCCATGCAGTCTACCATTACCACAGGTGTATAACATCCAGCCTCTAGCCATGCAGTCTACCATTACCACAGTGTATAACATCCAGCCTCTAGCCATGCAGTCTACCATTACCACAGTGTATAACATCCAGCCTCTAGCCATGCAGTCTACCATTACCACAGTGTATAACATCCAGCCTCTAGCCATGCAGTCTACCATTACTACAGTGTATAACATCCAGCCTCTAGCCATGCAGTCTACCATTACCACAGGTGTATAACATCCAGCCTCTAGCCGTGCAGTCTACCATTACCACAGGTGTATAACATCCAGCCTCTAGCCATGCAGTCTACCATTACCACAGTGTATAACATCCAGCCTATAGCCATGCAGTCTACCATTACCACAGGTGTATAACATCCAGCCTCTAGCCATGCAGTCTACCATTACCACACGGTATAACATCCAGCCTCTAGCCATGCAGTCTACCATTACCACAGGTGTATAACATCCAGCCTCTAGCCATGCAGTCTACCATTACCACAGTGTATAACATCCAGCCTCTAGCCATGCAATCTACCATTACCACAGTGTATAACATCCAGCCTCTAGCCATACAGTCTACCATTACCACAGTGTATAACATCCAGCCTCTAGCCATGCAGTCTACCATTACCACAGTGTATAACATCCAGCCTCTAGCCATGCAGTCTACCATTACCACAGGTGTATAACATCCAGCCTCTAGCCATGCAGTCTACCATTACCACAGTGTATAACATCCAGCCTCTAGCCATGCAATCTACCATTACCACAGTGTATAACATCCAGCCTCTAGCCATGCAGTCTACTATAACCACAGTGTATAACATCCAGCCTCTAGCCATGGAGTCTACCATTACCACAGGTGTATAACAGCCAGCCTCTAGCCATGCAGTCTATCATTACCACAGGTGTATAACATCCAGCCTCTAGCCATGAAATCTACCATTACCACAGTGTATAACATCCAGCCTCTAGCCATGAAGTCTACCATTACCACAGTGTATAACATCCAGCCTCTAGCCATGGAGTCTACCATTACCACAGGTGTATAACAGCCAGCCTCTTGCCATGCAGTCTACCATTTCCACAGTGTATAATATCCAGCCTCTAGCCATGAAGTCTACCATTACCACAGTGTATAACATCCAGTCTCTAGCCATGAAGTCTACCATTACCACAGTGTATAACATCCAGCCTCTAGCCATGCAGTCTACCATTACCACAGTGTATAACATCCAGCCTCTAGCCATACAGTCTACCATTACCACAGTGTATAACATCCAGCCTCTAACCATGTAGTCTACCATTACTACAGTGTATAACATCCAGCCTCTAGCCATACAGTCTACCATTACCACAGTGTATAACATCCAGCCTCTAGCCATGCAGTCTACCATTACCACAGTGTATAACATCCAGCCTCTAGCCATACAGTCTACCATTACCACAGTGTATAACATCCAGCATCTAGCCATACAGTCTACCATTACCACAGGTGTATAACATCCAGACTCTAGCCATGGAGTCTACCATTACCACAGTGTATAACATCCAGCCTCTAGCCATGCAGTCTACCATTACCACAGTGTATAACATCCAGCCTCTAGCCATGCAGTCTACCATTACCACAGTGTATAACATCCAGCCTCTAGCCATGCAGTCTACCATTACCACAGGTGTATAACATCCAGCCTCTAGCCATGCAGTCTACCATTACCACAGTGTATAACATCCAGCCTCTAGCCATGCAATCTACCATTACCACAGTGTATAACATCCAGCCTCTAGCCATGCAGTCTACTATAACCACAGTGTATAACATCCAGCCTCTAGCCATGGAGTCTACCATTACCACAGGTGTATAACAGCCAGCCTCTAGCCATGCAGTCTACCATTACCACAGTGTATAACATCCAGCCTCTAGCCATACAGTCTACCATTACCACAGTGTATAACATCCAGCCTCTAACCATGTAGTCTACCATTACTACAGTGTATAACATCCAGCCTCTAGCCATACAGTCTACCATTACCACAGTGTATAACATCCAGCCTCTAGCCATGCAGTCTACCATTACCACAGTGTATAACATCCAGCCTCTAGCCATACAGTCTACCATTACCACAGTGTATAACATCCAGCATCTAGCCATACAGTCTACCATTACCACAGGTGTATAACATCCAGACTCTAGCCATGCAGTCTACCATTACCACAGTGTATAACATCCAGCCTCTAGCCATGCAGTCTACCATTACCACAGTGTATAACATCCAGCCTCTAGCCATGCAGTCTACCATTACCACAGTGTATAACATCCAGCCTCTAGCCATGCAGTCTACCATTACCACAGGTGTATAACATCCAGCCTCTAGCCATGCAGTCTACCATTACCACAGTGTATAACATCCAGCCTCTAGCCATGCAGTCTACCATTACCACAGTGTATAACATCCAGCCTCTAGCCATGCAGTCTACTATAACCACAGTGTATAACATCCAGCCTCTAGCCATGGAGTCTACCATTACCACAGGTGTATAACAGCCAGCCTCTAGCCATGCAGTCTATCATTACCACAGGTGTATAACATCCAGCCTCTAGCCATGAAATCTACCATTACCACAGTGTATAACATCCAGCCTCTAGCCATGAAGTCTACCATTACCACAGTGTATAACATCCAGCCTCTAGCCATGGAGTCTACCATTACCACAGGTGTATAACAGCCAGCCTCTTGCCATGCAGTCTACCATTTCCACAGTGTATAATATCCAGCCTCTAGCCATGAAGTCTACCATTACCACAGTGTATAACATCCAGCCTCTAGCCATGAAGTCTACCATTACCACAGTGTATAACATCCAGCCTCTAGCCATGCAGTCTACCATTACCACAGTGTATAACATCCAGCCTCTAGCCATACAGTCTACCATTACCACAGTGTATAACATCCAGCCTCTAGCCATGCAGTCTACCATTACCACAGTGTATAACATCCAGCCTCTAGCCATACAGTCTACCATTACCACAGTGTATAACATCCAGCCTCTAGCCATGCAGTCTACCATTACCACAGTGTATAACATCCAGCCTCTAGCCATACAGTCTACCATTACCACAGTGTATAACATCCAGCATCTAGCCATACAGTCTACCATTACCACAGGTGTATAACATCCAGACTCTAGCCATGGAGTCTACCATTACCACAGTGTATAACATCCAGCCTCTAGCCATGCAGTCTACCATTACCACAGTGTATAACATCCAGCCTCTAGCCATGCAGTCTGCCATTACCACAGTGTATAACATCCAGCCTCTAGCCATGCAGTCTACCATTACCACAGTGTATAACATCCAGCCTCTAGCCATGCAGTCTGCCATTACCACAGTGTATACCATCCAGCCTCTAGCCATGCAGTCTACCATTACCACAGTGTATAACATCCAGCCTCTAGCCATACATTCTATCATTACCACAGTGTATAACATCCAGCCTCTAGCCATGCAGTCTACCATTACCACAGTGTATAACATCCAGCCTCTAGCCATGCAGTCTACTATAACCACAGTGGATAACATCCAGCCTCTAGCCATGGAGTCTACCATTACCACAGGTGTATAACATCCAGCCTCTAGCCATGCAGTCTATCATTACCACAGGTGTATAACATCCAGCCTCTTGCCATGCAGTCTACCATTACCACAGTGTATAACATCCAGCCTCTAGCCATGCAGTCTACTATTACCACAGTGTATAACATCCAGCCTCTAGCCATACAGTCTACCATTACCACAGTGTATAACATCCAGGCTCTAGCCATGCAGTCTACCATTTCCACAGGTGTATAACATCCAGCCTCTAGCCATGCAGTCCACCATTACCACAGGTGTATAACATCCAGCTTCTAGCCATGCAGTCTACCATTAACACAGTGTATTACATCCAGCCTCTAGCCATGCAGTCTACCATTACCACAGTGTATAACATCCAGCCTCTAGCCATGCAGTCTACCATTACCACAGTGTATAACATCCAGCCTCTAGCCATGCAGTCTACCATTACCACAGGTGTATAACATCCAGCCTCTAGCCATGCAGTCCACCATTACCACAGGTGTATAACATCCAGCCTCTAGCCATGCAGTCTACCATTACCACAGTGTATAACATCCAGCCTCTAGCCATACAGTCTACCATTACCACAGGTGTATAACATCCAGCCTCTAGCCATGCAGTCTACCATTACCACAGTGTATAACATCCAGCCTCTAGCCATGCAGTCCACCATTACCACAGGTGTATAACATCCAGCCTCTAGCCATGCAGTCTACCTTTACCACACGGTATAACATCCAGCCTCTAGCCATGCAGTCTACCATTACCACAGGTGTATAACATCCAGCCTCTAGCCATGCAGTCTACCATTACCACAGTGTATAACATCCAGCCTCTAGCCATGCAGTCTACCATTACCACAGGTGTATAACATCCAGCCTCTAGCCATGCAGTCTACCATTACCACAGTGTATAACATCCAGCCTCTAGCCATGCAGTCTACCATTACCACAGTGTATAACATCCAGCCTCTAGCCATGCAGTCTACCATTACCACAGTGTATAACATCCAGCCTCTAGCCATGCAGTCTACCATTACTACAGTGTATAACATCCAGCCTCTAGCCATGCAGTCTACCATTACCACAGGTGTATAACATCCAGCCTCTAGCCGTGCAGTCTACCATTACCACAGGTGTATAACATCCAGCCTCTAGCCATGCAGTCTACCATTACCACAGTGTATAACATCCAGCCTATAGCCATGCAGTCTACCATTACCACAGGTGTATAACATCCAGCCTCTAGCCATGCAGTCTACCATTACCACACGGTATAACATCCAGCCTCTAGCCATGCAGTCTACCATTACCACAGGTGTATAACATCCAGCCTCTAGCCATGCAGTCTACCATTACCACAGTGTATAACATCCAGCCTCTAGCCATGCAATCTACCATTACCACAGTGTATAACATCCAGCCTCTAGCCATACAGTCTACCATTACCACAGTGTATAACATCCAGCCTCTAGCCATGCAGTCTACCATTACCACAGTGTATAACATCCAGCCTCTAGCCATGCAGTCTACCATTACCACAGTGTATAACATCCAGCCTCTAGCCATGCAGTCTACCATTACCACAGTGTATAACATCCAGCCTCTAGCCATACAGTCTACCATTACCACAGTGTATAACATCCAGCCTCTAGCCATGCAGTCTACCATTACCACAGTGTATAACATCCAGCCTGTAGCCATGCAGTCTACCATTACCACAGTGTATAACATCCAGCCTCTAGCCATGCAGTCTGCCATTACCACAGTGTATAACATCCAGCCTCTAGACATGCAGTCTACCATTACCACAGTGTATAACATCCAGCTTCTAGCCATACAGTCTACCATTACCACAGTGTATAACATCCAGCCTCTAGCCATACAGTCTACCATTACCACAGTGTATAACATCCAGCCTCTAGCCATACAGTCTACCATTACCACAGTGTATAACATCCAGCCTCTAGCCATGCAGTCTACCATTACCACAGTGTATAACATCCAGCCTCTAGCCATGCAGTCTGCCATTACCACAGTGTATAACATCCAGCCTCTAGCCATGCAGTCTACCATTACCACAGTGTATAACATCCAGCTTCTAGCCATGCAGTCTGCCATTACCACAGGTGTATAACATCCAGCCTCTAGCCGTGCAGTCTACCATTACCACAGTGTATAATATCCAGCCTCTAGCCATGCAGTCTACCATTACCACAGGTGTATAACATCCAGCCTCTAGCCATGCAGTCTACCATTACCACAGTGTATAACATCCAGCCTCTAGCCATACAGTCTACCATTACCACAGTGTATAACATCCAGCGTCTAGCCATGCAGTCTACCATTACCACAGTGTATAACATCCAGCTTCTAGCCATGCAGTCTGCCATTACCACAGGTGTATAACATCCAGCCTCTAGCCGTGCAGTCTACCATTACCACAGTGTATAATATCCAGCCTCTAGCCATGCAGTCTACCATTACCACAGGTGTATAACATCCAGCCTCTAGCCATGCAGTCTACCATTACCACAGTGTATAATATCCAGCCTCTAGCCATGCAGTCTACCATTAACACAGGTGTATAACATCCAGCCCCTAGCCATGCAGTCCACCATTACCACAGTGTATAACATCCAGCCTCTAGCCATGCAGTCTACCATTACCACAGTGTATAACATCCAGCCCCTAGCCATACAGTCTACCATTACCACAGTGTATAACATCCAGCCTCTAGCCATGTAGTCTGCCATTACCACATTGGATACCATCCAACCTCTAGCCATGCAGTCTACCATTACCACAGTGTATAACATCCAGCCTCTAGCCATGCAGTCTGCCATTACCACAGTGTATACCATCCAACCTCTAGCCATGTAGTCTGCCATTACCACAGTGTATAACATCCAGCCCCTAGCAATACAGTCTACAATTACCACAGTGTATAACATCCAGCCTCTAGCCATGCAGTCTACCATTACCACAGTGTATAACATCCAGCCTCCAGCCATAAAGTCTGCCATTACCACAGTGTATAACATCCAGCCTCTAGCCATGCAGTCTACCATTACCACAGTGTATAACATCCAGCCTCTAGCCATGCAGTCTACCATTACCACAGTGTAAAACATCCAGCCTCCAGCCATACAGTCTGCCATTACCACAGTGTATAACATCCAGCCTCTAGCCATGCAGTCTACCATTACCACAGTGTATAACATCCAGCCTCTAGCCATGCAGTCTGCCATTACCACAGTGTATAACATCCGGCCTCTAGCCATGCAGTCTACCATTACCACAGTGTATAACATCCAGCCTCTAGCCATGCAGTCTGCCATTACCACAGTGTATAACATCCAGCCTCTAGCGATGTAGTCTGCCATTACCACAGTGTATAACATCCAGCCTCTAGCCATGCAGTCTACCATTACCACAGGTGTATAACATCCAGCCTCTAGCCATGCAGTCCACCATTACCACAGGTGTATAACATCCAGCGTCTAGCCATGCAGTCTACCCTTACCACAGTGTATAACATCCAGCCTCTAGCCATGCAGTCTGCCATTACCACAGTGTATAACATCCAGCCTCTAGCCATGCAGTCTACCATTACCACACTGTATAACATCCAGCCTCTAGCCATGCAGTCTACCATTACCACAGGTGTATAACATCCAGCCTCTAACCATGCAGTCTACCATTACCACAGTGTATAACATCCAGCCTCTAGCCATAGAGTCTACCATTACCACAGGTGTATAACATCCAGCCTCTAGCCATGCAGTCTGCCATTACCACAGTGTATAACATCCAGCCTCTAGCCATACAGTCTATCATTACCACAGTGTATAACATCCAGCCTCTAGCCATGCAGTCTACCATTACCACAGTGTATAACATCCAGCCTCTAGCCATGCAGTCTACTATAACCACAGTGTATAACATCCAGCCTCTAGCCATGGAGTCTACCATTACCACAGGTGTATAACATCCAGCCTCTAGCCATGCAGTCTATCATTACCACAGGTGTATATCATCCAGCCTCTTGCCATGCAGTCTACCATTACCACAGTTTATAACATCCAGCATCTAGCCATGCAGTCTACCATTAACACAGTTTATAACATCCAGCCTCTAGCCATGTAGTCTACCATTACCACAGTGTATAACATCCAGCCTCTAGCCATGCAGTCTACCATTACCACAGTGTATAACATCCAGCCTCTAGCCATGCAGTCTACCATTACCACAGGTGTATAACATCCAGCCTCTAGCCATGCAGTCCACCATTACCACAGGTGTATAACATCCAGCCTCTAGCCATGCAGTCTACCATTACCACAGTGTATAACATCCAGCCTCTAGCCATACAGTCTACCATTACCACAGGTGTATAACATCCAGCCTCTAGCCATGCAGTCTACCATTACCACAGTGTATAACATCCAGCCTCTAGCCATGCAGTCCACCATTACCACAGGTGTATAACATCCAGCCTCTAGCCATGCAGTCTACCTTACCATACGGTATAACATCCAGCCTCTAGCCATGCAGTCTACCATTACCACAGGTGTATAACATCCAGCCTCTAGCCATGCAGTCTACCATTACCACAGTGTATAACATCCAGCCTCTAGCCATGCAGTCTACCATTACCACAGGTGTATAACATCCAGCCTCTAGCCATGCAGTCTACCATTACCACAGTGTATAACATCCAGCCTCTAGCCATGCAGTCTACCATTACCACAGGTGTATAACATCCAGCCTCTAGCCATGCAGTCTACCATTACCACAGTGTATAACATCCAGCCTCTAGCCATGCAGTCTACCATTACCACAGTGTATAACATCCAGCCTCTAGCCATGCAGTCTACCATTACCACAGTGTATAACATCCAGCCTCTAGCCATGCAGTTTACCATTACTACAGTGTATAACATCCAGCCTCTAGCCATGCAGTCTACCATTACCACAGTGTATAACATCCAGCCTATAGCCATGCAGTCCACCATTACCACAGGTGTATAACATCCAGCCTCTAGCCATGCAGTCTACCATTACCACACGGTATAACATCCAGCCTCTAGCCATGCAGTCTACCATTACCACAGGTGTATAACATCCAGCCTCTAGCCATGCAGTCTACCATTACCACAGTGTATAACATCCAGCCTCTAGCCATACAGTCTACCATTACCACAGTGTATAACATCCAGCGTCTAGCCATGCAGTCTACCATTACCACAGTGTATAACATCCAGCTTCTAGCCATGCAGTCTGCCATTACCACAGGTGTATAACATCCAGCCTCTAGCCGTGCAGTCTACCATTACCACAGTGTATAATATCCAGCCTCTAGCCATGCAGTCTACCATTACCACAGGTGTATAACATCCAGCCTCTAGCCATGCAGTCTACCATTACCACAGTGTATAATATCCAGCCTCTAGCCATGCAGTCTACCATTAACACAGGTGTATAACATCCAGCCCCTAGCCATGCAGTCCACCATTACCACAGTGTATAACATCCAGCCTCTAGCCATGCAGTCTACCATTACCACAGTGTATAACATCCAGCCCCTAGCCATACAGTCTACCATTACCACAGTGTATAACATCCAGCCTCTAGCCATGTAGTCTGCCATTACCACATTGGATACCATCCAACCTCTAGCCATGTAGTCTGCCATTACCACAGTGTATAACATCCAGCCCCTAGCAATACAGTCTACAATTACCACAGTGTATAACATCCAGCCTCTAGCCATGCAGTCTGCCATTACCACAGTGTATACCATCCAACCTCTAGCCATGTAGTCTGCCATTACCACAGTGTATAACATCCAGCCCCTAGCAATACAGTCTACAATTACCACAGTGTATAACATCCAGCCTCTAGCCATGCAGTCTACCATTACCACAGTGTATAACATCCAGCCTCCAGCCATAAAGTCTGCCATTACCACAGTGTATAACATCCAGCCTCTAGCCATGCAGTCTACCATTACCACAGTGTATAACATCCAGCCTCTAGCCATGCAGTCTACCATTACCACAGTGTAAAACATCCAGCCTCCAGCCATACAGTCTGCCATTACCACAGTGTATAACATCCAGCCTCTAGCCATGCAGTCTACCATTACCACAGTGTATAACATCCAGCCTCTAGCCATGCAGTCTGCCATTACCACAGTGTATAACATCCGGCCTCTAGCCATGCAGTCTACCATTACCACAGTGTATAACATCCAGCCTCTAGCCATGCAGTCTGCCATTACCACAGTGTATAACATCCAGCCTCTAGCGATGTAGTCTGCCATTACCACAGTGTATAACATCCAGCCTCTAGCCATGCAGTCTACCATTACCACAGGTGTATAACATCCAGCCTCTAGCCATGCAGTCCACCATTACCACAGGTGTATAACATCCAGCGTCTAGCCATGCAGTCTACCCTTACCACAGTGTATAACATCCAGCCTCTAGCCATGCAGTCTGCCATTACCACAGTGTATAACATCCAGCCTCTAGCCATGCAGTCTACCATTACCACACTGTATAACATCCAGCCTCTAGCCATGCAGTCTACCATTACCACAGGTGTATAACATCCAGCCTCTAACCATGCAGTCTACCATTACCACAGTGTATAACATCCAGCCTCTAGCCATAGAGTCTACCATTACCACAGGTGTATAACATCCAGCCTCTAGCCATGCAGTCTGCCATTACCACAGTGTATAACATCCAGCCTCTAGCCATACAGTCTATCATTACCACAGTGTATAACATCCAGCCTCTAGCCATGCAGTCTACCATTACCACAGTGTATAACATCCAGCCTCTAGCCATGCAGTCTACTATAACCACAGTGTATAACATCCAGCCTCTAGCCATGGAGTCTACCATTACCACAGGTGTATAACATCCAGCCTCTAGCCATGCAGTCTATCATTACCACAGGTGTATATCATCCAGCCTCTTGCCATGCAGTCTACCATTACCACAGTTTATAACATCCAGCATCTAGCCATGCAGTCTACCATTAACACAGTTTATAACATCCAGCCTCTAGCCATGTAGTCTACCATTACCACAGTGTATAACATCCAGCCTCTAGCCATGCAGTCTACCATTACCACAGTGTATAACATCCAGCCTCTAGCCATGCAGTCTACCATTACCACAGGTGTATAACATCCAGCCTCTAGCCATGCAGTCCACCATTACCACAGGTGTATAACATCCAGCCTCTAGCCATGCAGTCTACCATTACCACAGTGTATAACATCCAGCCTCTAGCCATACAGTCTACCATTACCACAGGTGTATAACATCCAGCCTCTAGCCATGCAGTCTACCATTACCACAGTGTATAACATCCAGCCTCTAGCCATGCAGTCCACCATTACCACAGGTGTATAACATCCAGCCTCTAGCCATGCAGTCTACCTTTACCATACGGTATAACATCCAGCCTCTAGCCATGCAGTCTACCATTACCACAGGTGTAAAACATCCAGCCTCTAGCCATGCAGTCTACCATTACCACAGTGTATAACATCCAGCCTCTAGCCATGCAGTCTACCATTACCACAGCTGTATAACATCCAGCCTCTAGCCATGCAGTCTACCATTACCACAGTGTATAACATCCAGCCTCTAGCCATGCAGTCTACCATTACCACAGTGTATAACATCCAGCCTCTAGCCATGCAGTCTACCATTACCACAGTGTATAACATCCAGCCTCTAGCCATGCAGTTTACCATTACTACAGTGTATAACATCCAGCCTCTAGCCATGCAGTCTACCATTACCACAGTGTATAACATCCAGCCTATAGCCATGCAGTCCACCATTACCACAGGTGTATAACATCCAGCCTCTAGCCATGCAGTCTACCATTACCACACGGTATAACATCCAGCCTCTAGCCATGCAGTCTACCATTACCACAGGTGTATAACATCCAGCCTCTAGCCATGCAGTCTACCATTACCACAGTGTATAACATCCAGCCTCTAGCCATGCTGTCTACCATTACCACAGTATATAACATCCAGCCTCTAGCCATGCAGTCTACCATTACCACAGTGTATAACATCCAGCCTCTAGCCATACAGTCTACCATTACCACAGTGTATAACATCCAGCCTCTAGCCATGCAGTCTACCATTACCACAGTGTATAACATCCAGCCTCTAGCCATGCAGTCTACCATTACCACAGTGTATAACATCCAGCCTCTAGCCATGCAGTCTAACATTACCACAGTGTATAACATCCAGCCTCTAGCCATGCAGTCTACCATTACTACAGTGTAGGACATCCAGCCTCTAGCCATGCAGTCTACCATTACCACAGTGTATAACATCCAGCCTCTAGTCATGCAGTCTACCATTACCACAGGGTATAACATCCAGCCTCTAGCCATGCAGTCTACCATTACCACAGTGTATAACATCCAGCCTCTAGCCATGCAGTCTACCATTACCACAGTGTATAACATCCAGCCTCTAGCCATGCAGTCTACCATTACCACAGTGTATAACATCCAGCCTCTAGCCATGCAGTCTACCATTACCAGTGTATAATATCCAGCCTCTAGCCATGCAGTCTGCCATTACCACAGACTATAACATCCAGCCTCTAGCCATGCAGTCTACCATTATCACAGTGTATAATATCCAGCCTCTAGCCATGCAGTCTACCATTACCACAGTGTATAACATCCAGCCTCTAGCAATGCAGTCTACCATTACCACAGTGTATAACATCCAGCCTCTAGCAATGCAGTCTACCATTACCTCAGTGTATAACATCCAGCCTCTAGCCATGCAGTTTACTATAACCACAGTGTATAACATCCAGCCTCTAGCCATGGAGTCTACCATTACCACAGGTGTATAACATCCAGCCTCTAGCCATGCAGTCTACCATTACGACAGTGTATAACATCCAGCCTCTAGCCATGCAGTCTACCATTACTACAGTGTATAACATTCAGCCTCTAGCCATGCAGTCTACCATTACCACAGTGTATAACATCCAGCCTCTAGTCATGCAGTCTACCATTACCACAGGGTATAACATCCAGCCTCTAGCCATGCAGTCTACCATTACCACAGGTGTATAACATCCAGCCTCTAGCCATGCAGTCTACCATTACCACAGGTGTATAACATCCAGCATCTAGCCATGCAGTCTACCATTACCAGTGTATAACATCCAGCCTCTAGCCATGCAGTCTGCCATTACCACAGTGTATAACATCCAGCCTCTAGCCATGCAGTCTACCATTATCACAGTGTATAATATCCAGCCTCTAGCCATGCAGTCTGCCATTACCACAGTGTATAACATCCAGCCTCTAGCCATGCATTCTACCATTACCACAGGTGTATAACATCCAGCCTCTAGCCATGCAGTCTACCATTACCACAGTGTATAACATCCAGCCTCCAGCCATGCAGTCTACTATTACCACAGTGTATAACATCCAGCCTCTAGCCATGCAGTCTACCATTACCACAGTGTATAACATCCAGCCTCTAGCCATGCAGTCTGCCATTACCACAGTGTATAAGATCCAGCCTCTAGCCTTGCAGTCTACCATTACCACATTGTATAACATCCAGCCTCTAGCCATACAGTCTACCATTACCACAGGTGTATAACATCCAGTCTCTAGCCATGCAGTCTACCATTACCACAGAGTATAACATCCAGCCTCTAGCCATGCAGTCTACCATTACCACAGTGTATAACATCCAGCATCTAGCCATGCAGTCTACTATTACCACAGTGTAAAACATCCAGCCCCTAGCCATGCAGTCTACCATTACCACAGTGTATAACATTCAGCCTCTAGCCATGCAGTCTACCATTACCACAGTGTATAACATCCAGCCTCTAGCCATGCAGTCTGCCATTACCACAGTGTATACCATCCAGCCTCTAGCCATGCAGTCTACCATTACCACAGTGTATAACATCCAGCCTCTAGCCATACAGTCTACCATTACCACAGTGTATAACATCCAGCCTCTAGCCATGCAGTCTACCATTACCACAGTGTATAACATCCAGCCTCTAGCCATGCAGTCTACTATAACCACAGTGTATAACATCCAGCCTCTAGCCATGGAGTCTACCATTACCACAGGTGTATAACAGCCAGCCTCTAGCCATGCAGTCTATCATTACCACAGGTGTATAACATCCAGCCTCTAGCCATGAAGTCTACCATTACCACAGTGTATAACATCCAGCCTCTAGCCATGAAGTCTACCATTACCACAGTGTATAACATCCAGCCTCTAGCCATGCAGTCAACCATTACCACAGGTGTATAACAGCCAGCCTCTTGCCATGCAGTCTACCATTACCACAGTGTATAACATCCAGCCTCTAGCCATGACAGTCTACCATTACCACAGTGTATAACATCCAGCCTCTAGCCATGCAGTCTACCATTACCACAGTGTATAACATCCAGCCTCTAGCCATGCAGTCTGCCATTACCACAGTGTATAACATCCAGCCTCTAGCCATGCAGTCTACCATTACCACAGTGTATAACATCCAGCCTCTAGCCATGCAGTCTACCATTACCACTGTGTATAACATCCAGCGCTCTAGCCATGCAGTCTACCATTACCACAGTTTATAACATCCAGCATCTAGCCATGCAGTCTACCATTACCACAGTTGTATAACATCCAGCCTCTAGCCATGCAGTCTACCATTACCACAGTGTATAACATCCAGCCTCTAGC
The DNA here is from genome assembly GCA_033119425.1 of Bufotes viridis. Lineage (NCBI taxonomy): Eukaryota > Metazoa > Chordata > Amphibia > Anura > Bufonidae > Bufotes > Bufotes viridis. The sequence continues at coordinate 4,686,655 of CM065597.1, forward strand.
CATGCAGTCTACCATTACCACAGTGTATAACATCCAGCCTCTAGCCATGCAGTCTACCATTACTACAGTGTATAACATCCAGCCTCTAGCCATGCAGTCTACCATTACCACAGTGTATAACATCCAGCCTCTAGCCATGCAGTCTACCATTACCACAGGTGTATAACATCCAGCCTCTAGCCATGCAGTCTACCATTACCACAGGTGTATAACATCCAGCCTCTAGCCATGCAGTCTACCATTACCACAGTGTATAACATCCAGCCTCTAGCCATGCAGTCTACCATTACCACAGTGTATAACATCCAGCCTCTAGCCATGCAGTCTACTATTACCACAGTGTATAATATCCAGCCTCTAGCCATGCAGTCTACCATTACCACAGTGTATAACATCCAGCCTCTAGCCATGCAGTCTACCATTACCACAGTGTATAACATCCAGCCTCTAGCCATGCAGTCTACCATTACCACAGTGTATAACATCCAGCCTCTAGCCATGCAGTCTACCATTACCACAGGTGTATAACATCCAGCCTCTAGCCATGCAGTCTACCATTACCACAGTGTATAACATCCAGCCTCTAGCCATGCAGTCTACCATTACCACAGGTGTATAACATCCAGCCTCTAGCCATGCAGTCTGCCATTACCACAGTGTATAACATCCAGCCTCTAGCCATGCAGTCTACCATTACCACAGGTGTATAACATCCAGCCTCTAGCCATGCAGTCTACCATTACCACAGGTGTATAACATCCAGCCTCTAGCCATGCAGTCTACCATTACCACAGTGTATAACATCCAGCCTCTAGCCATGCAGTCTACCATTACCACAGTGTATAACATCCAGCCTCTAGCCATGCAGTCTACCATTACCACAGTGTATAACATCCAGCCTCTAGCCATGCAGTCTACCATTACCACAGGTGTTTAACATCCAGCCTCTAGCCATGCAGTCTACCATTGCCACAGTGTATAACATCCAGCCTCTAGCCATGCAGTCTACCATTACCACAGTGTATATCATCCAGCCTCTAGGCCATGCAGTCTACCATTACCACAGTGTATAACATCCAGCCTCTAGCCATGCAGTCTACCATTACCACAGTGTATAACATCCAGCCTCTAGCCATGCAGTCTACCATTACCACAGTGTATAACATCCAGCCTCTAGCCATGCAGTCTACCATTACCACAGTGTATAACATCCAGCCTCTAGCCATGCAGTCTACCATTACCACAGTGTATAATATCCAGCCTCTAGCCATGCAGTCTACCATTACCACAGTGTATAACATCCAGCCTCTAGCCATGCAGTCTACCATTACCACAGTGTATAACATCCTGCCTCTAGCCATTCAGTCTACCATTACCACAGTGTATAACATCCAGCCTCTAGCCATGCAGTCTGCCATTACCACAGGTGTATAACATCCAGCCTCTAGCCATGCAGTCTACCATTACCACAGGTGTATAACATCCAGCCTCTAGCCATGCAGTCTACCATTACCACAGTGTATAACATCCAGCCTCTAGCCATGCAGTCTACCATTACCACAGTGTATAACATCCAGCCTCTAGCCATGCAGTCTACCATTACCACAGTGTATAACATCCAGCCTCTAGCCATGCAGTCTACCATTACCACAGTGTATAACATCCAGCCTCTAGCCATGCAGTCTACCATTACCACAGTGTATAACATCCAGCCTCTAGCCATGTAGTCTGCCATTACCACAGTGTATAACATCCAGCCTCTAGCCATGTAGTCTGCCATTACCACAGTGTATAACATCCAGCCTCTAGCCATGCAGTCTACCATTACCACAGTGTATAACATCCAGCCTCTAGCCATGCAGTCTACCATTACCACAGGTGTATAACATCCAGCCTCTAGCCATGCAGTCTACCATTACCACAGTGTATAGCATTCAGCCTCTAGCAATGCAGTCTACCATTACCACAGTGTATAACATTCAGTCTCTAGCCATGCAGTCTACCATTACCACAGTGTATAACATCCAGCCTCTAGCCATGCAGTCTACCATTACCACAGTGTATAACATCTAGCCTCCAGCCATGCAGTCTACCATTACCACAGTGTATAACATCCAGCCTCTAGCCATGCAGTCTGCCATTACCACAGTGTATACCATCCAGCCTCTAACCATGCAGTCTACCATTACCACAGTGTATAACATCCAGCCTCTAGCCATGCAGTCTACTATTACCACAGTGTATAATATCCAGCCTCTAGCCATGCAGTCTACCATTACCACAGTGTATAACATCCAGCCTCTAGCCATGCAGTCTACCATTACCACAGTGTATAACATCCAGCCTCTAGCCATGCAGTCTACCATTACCACAGTGTATAACATCCAGCCTCTAGCCATGCAGTCTACCATTACCACAGTGTATAACATCCAGCCTCTAGCCATGCAGTCTACCATTACCACAGTGTATAACATCCAGCCTCTAGCCATGCAGTCTACCATTACCACAGGTGTATAACATCCAGCCTCTAGCCATGCAGTCTACCATTACCACAGTGTATAACATCCAGCCTCTAGCCATGCAGTCTACCATTACCACAGTGTATAACATCCAGCCTCTATCCATGCAGTCTACCATTACCACAGGTGTATAACATCCAGCCTCTAGCCATGCAGTCTACCATTACCACAGTGTATAACATCCAGCCTCTAGCCATGCAGTCTACCATTACCACAGTGTATAACATCCAGCCTCTAGCCATGCAGTCTACCATTACCACAGTGTATAACATCCAGCCTCTAGCCATGCAGTCTACCATTACCACAGTGTATAACATCCAGCCTCTAGCCATGCAGTCTACCATTACCACAGTGTATAACATCCAGCCTCTAGCCATGCAGTCTACCATTACCACAGTGTATAACATCCAGCCTCTAGCCATGCAGTCTACCATTACCACAGTGTATAACATCCAGCCTCTAGCCATGCAGTCTACCATTACCACAGGTGTATAACATCCAGCCTCTAGCCATGCAGTCTACCATTACCACAGTGTATAACATCCAGCCTCTAGCCATGCAGTCTACCATTACCACAGTGTATAACATCCAGCCTCTAGCCATGCAGTCTACCATTACCACAGTGTATAACATCCAGCCTCTAGCCATGCAGTCCACCATTACCACAGTGTATAACATCCAGCCTCTAGCCATGCAGTCTACCATTACCACAGTGTATAACATCCAGCCTCTAGCCATGCAGTCTACCATTACCACAGTGTATAACATCCAGCCTCTAGCCATGCAGTCTGCCATTACCACAGTGTATAACATCCAGCCTCTAGCCATGTAGTCTGCCATTACCACAGTGTATAACATCCAGCCTCTAGCCATGCAGTCTACCATTACCACAGTGTATAACATCCAGCCTCTAGCCATGCAGTCTACCATTACCACAGGTGTATAACATCCAGCCTCTAGCCATGCAGTCTACCATTACCACAGTGTATAGCATTCAGCCTCTAGCCATGCAGTCTACCATTACCACAGTGTATAACATCCAGCCTCTAGCCATGCAGTCTACCATTACCACAGTGTATAACATCCAGCCTCTAGCCATGCAGTCTACCATTACCACAGTGTATAACATCCAGCCTCTAGCCATGCAGTCTACCATTACCACAGTGTATAACATCCAGCCTCTAGCCATGCAGTCTACCATTACCACAGTGTATAACATCCAGCCTCTAGCCATGCAGTCTACCATTACCACAGTGTATAACATCCAGCCTCTAGCCATGCAGTCTACCATTACCACAGTGTATAACATCCAGCCTCTAGCCATGCAGTCTACCATTACCACAGTGTATAACATCCAGCCTCTAGCCATGCAGTCTACCATTACCACAGTGTATAACATCCAGCCTCTAGCCATGCAGTCTACCATTACCACAGTGTATAACATCCAGCCTCTAGCCATGCAGTCTACCATTACCACAGTGTATAACATCCAGCCTCTAGCCATGCAGTCTACCATTACCACAGTGTATAACATCCAGCCTCTAGCCATGCAGTCTACCATTACCACAGTGTATAACATCCAGCCTCTAGCCATGCAGTCTACCATTACCACAGTGTATAACATCCAGCCTCTAGCCATGCAGTCTACCATTACCACAGTGTATAACATCCAGCCTCTAGCCATGCAGTCTACCATTACCACAGTGTATAACATCCAGCCTCTAGCCATGCAGTCTACCATTACCACAGTGTATAACATCCAGCCTCTAGCCATGCAGTCTACCATTACCACAGTGTATAACATCCAGCCTCTAGCCATGCAGTCTACCATTACCACAGTGTATAACATCCAGCCTCTAGCCATGCAGTCTACCATTACCACAGTGTATAACATCCAGCCTCTAGCCATGCAGTCTACCATTACCACAGTGTATAACATCCAGCCTCTAGCCATGCAGTCTACCATTACCACAGTGTATAACATCCAGCCTCTAGCCATGCAGTCTACCATTACCACAGTGTATAACATCCAGCCTCTAGCCATGCAGTCTACCATTACCACAGTGTATAACATCCAGCCTCTAGCCATGCAGTCTACCATTACCACAGTGTATAACATCCAGCCTCTAGCCATGCAGTCTACCATTACCACAGTGTATAACATCCAGCCTCTAGCCATGCAGTCTACCATTACCACAGTGTATAACATCCAGCCTCTAGCCATGCAGTCTACCATTACCACAGTGTATAACATCCAGCCTCTAGCCATGCAGTCTACCATTACCACAGTGTATAACATCCAGCCTCTAGCCATGCAGTCTACCATTACCACAGTGTATAACATCCAGCCTCTAGCCATGCAGTCTACCATTACCACAGTGTATAACATCCAGCCTCTAGCCATGCAGTCTACCATTACCACAGTGTATAACATCCAGCCTCTAGCCATGCAGTCTACCATTACCACAGGTGTATAACATCCAGCCTCTAGCCATGCAGTCTGTCAATATGGCAGGGGTAGTAGTGCGGTCTATACATTATATACAGTGTATATGGCAGGGGTAGTAGTGCGGTCTATACATTATATACAGTGTATACGGCAGGGGTAGTAGTGCGGTCTATACATTATATACAGTATATATGGCAGGGGTAGTAGTGCGGACTATACATTATATACAGTGTATACGGCAGGGGTAGTAGTGCGGTCTATACATTATATACAGTGTATATGACAGGGGTAGTAGTGCGGTCTATACATTATATACAGTGTATACGGCAGGGGTAGTAGTGCGGTCTATACATTATATACAGTATATACGGCAGGGGTAGTAGTGCGGTCTATACATTATATACAGTGTATACGGCAGGGGTAGTAGTGCGGTCTATACATTATATACAGTGTATACAGTAGGGGTAGTAGTGCGGTCTATACATTATATACAGTGTATACGGCATGTAGGGGATAGTAGTGCATGGTCTATACATTATATACAGTGTATACGGTAGGGGTAGTAGTGCGGTCTATACAGTATATACAGTATATATGGCAGGGGTAGTAGTGTGGTCTATACATTATATACAGTGTATACGGCAGGGGTAGTAGTGCGGTCTATACATTATATACAGTGTATACTGAGCTAGGGGTAGTAGTGCGGTCTATACATTATATACAGTGTATACAGTAGGGGTAGTAGTGTGGTCTATACATTATATACAGTGTATACGGCAGGGGTAGTAGTGCGGTCTATACATTATATACAGTATATACAGTAGGGGTAGTAGTGCGGTCTATACATTATATACAGTGTATATGGCAGGGGTAGTAGTGCGGTCTATACATTATATACAGTGTATACGGCAGGGGTAGTAGTGTGGTCTATACATTATATACAGTGTATATGGCAGGGGTAGTAGTGCGGTCTATACATTATATACAGTATATACAGTAGGGGTAGTAGTGCGGTCTATACATTATATACAGTGTATACGGCAGGGGTAGTAGTGCGGTCTATACATTATATACAGTGTATACGGCAGGGGTAGTAGTGCGGTCTATACATTATATACAGTGTATACGGCAGGGGTAGTAGTGCGGTCTATACATTATATACAGTGTATACGGCAGGGGTAGTAGTGCGGTCTATACATTATATACAGTGTATACAGTAGGGGTAGTAGTGCGGTCTATACATTATATACAGTGTATACAGTAGGGGTAGTAGTGCAGTCTACAGTATATACAGTAGGGGTAGTAGTGCGGTCTATACATTATATACAGTGTATACAGTAGGGGTAGTAGTGCGGTCTATACATTATATACAGTGTATACGGCAGGGGTAGTAGTGCAGTCTACAGTATATATGGCAGGGGTAGTAGTGCGGTCTATACATTATATACAGTATATACAGTAGGGGTAGTAGTGCGGTCTATACATTATATACAGTGTATACGGCAGGGGTAGTAGTGCGGTCTATACATTATATACAGTGTATACGGCAGGGGTAGTAGTGCGGTCTATACATTATATACAGTGTATACGGCAGGGGTAGTAGTGCGGTCTATACATTATATACAGTGTATACAGTAGGGGTAGTAGTGTGGTCTATACATTATATACAGTGTATACGGCAGGGGTAGTAGTGCGGTCTATACATTATATACAGTGTATATGGCAGGGGTAGTAGTGTGGTCTATACATTATATACAGTGTATACGGCAGGGGTAGTAGTGCGGTCTATACATTATATACAGTGTATACAGTAGGGGTAGTAGTGCAGTCTACAGTATATACAGTGTATACAGTAGGGGTAGTAGTGCAGTCTACAGTATATACAGTAGGGGTAGTAGTGCGGTCTATACATTATATCCCTCCGACATTTTCGTCCACAGCTGCTGCATCTCCTCGCTGTCTTCTAGTGTCTTTCAGCAGCTCCTATAGACTTGGATTTAGGGATCAGCGCTCACCGGCAGCCACTTCTCCATTACGTTGCGGCCGCTTCACTTGGTTAAAGTTGGGTCGGAGGTGATTTTTGGGGTCCTTTATGGCAGAAACTGTGCAATAATACTGAGAATATTCTGTATATTTTATGTATCGATGTGTGAAGACAATGTATCGGCGAGTTCTGATGCGGTTCTGATTTTTTGGTGATAATATTTCTATTACTTATGATTTACACTTTTCTTTGTTTACAATTATTTTTTCTTTTTTTATGGCATTTATTTGACGATTATTAGATTTCCGTCTTATGGTTGATTGTTCTTCCTTGTTCATTTGCCCGATGATCCGCGTCGTCATTTAATTTCCTGCCTTTTATATGTAAAGTATCGGGGTTTCAGACGCTCGGTTTCTATCCGTTGATGTTTTTTTTGTTTTTTTCCTCACTTTATCTCTATTTGTTTGAAACGCTTAACGGAGATATTCTCCAAATTTCAAAAGAACAACAAATCAGAAAGGGCAAACTATTCTCATGCAAATGGCGCCAGCTGTTTGGATCAGGATGCGCCGCCGCCGCCTCTAATGTGAGGATCTGCATAAAAATGACAGTGAAGATATGATGGAAATATAAAAGCACAGACAATAGAATGCAAATCGTAATCAGTCAGTGGAAAGACTGCGGCGCCGAGTGATTAGGTGAGCAAGCAGGAACAATGGGGAGAGCCAGATAACAGTATTGCGCTGCTGATGAGCTCCGCCGAGCTTACCGCCACCACTCAACGCTTGCTCAAAATGCCAAAATACTCCACTGTCATGTGCGCAGCAGAAAATGACTCCATCCACGGTGCTCAGTCCTCAACTGTAGTAATACCCTGGAGGCGGAGCCTGAACCTCAGGGGCCCTGACTATTGCCTGTACCTGGCTCCTCCCCCACCTAGCATGTGACAACTGTGTTCTGCCACACCTGATGACATCATCATGGACACAGATTGAGAGCATCTGAGGGCGAGACAGAGGGAGAAGCACAGAAGGATTGCACTGAACCATAGAAGGGATCAGATTGATTTTACAGTCTGTTTCAGAAAAATGTTGCCCCCCAAAAGACAATCTGAAAATATCCAACTGCCAGCAGGGGGAGCTCTCTGCACATGGAATAAAACAGCCCCCAATGAATGAGATACAGGAGTATGGGTTCAGCGCCCCCTGGTGGTGGCTGAAATACATTTCACCAAAAGGCAGCTTTAATGCACATATATCCATAATGTGTATGTAAGCACACCGCACAGTACCACTTCTCTCTCTATACATGGACACCGCACAGTACCACTTCTCTATCCTGTATATATGGACACTGCACAGTACCACTTCTCTTCCTGTATACATGGACACCGCACAGTACCACTTCTCCTGTATCTATGGACTCTGCACAGTACCACTTCTCTATCCTGTATATATGGACACTGCACAGTACCACTTCTTCCTGTATCTATGGACACCGCACAGTACCACTCTCTATCCTGTATATATGGACTCTGCACAGTACCACTTCTCTCTGTATACATGGACACTGCACAGTACCACTTCTCTCCTGTATACATGGACACTGCACAGTACCACTTCTCTTCTGTATCTATGGACACTGCACAGTACCACTTCTGTCCTGTATACATGGACACTGCACAGTACCACTTCTGTTCTGTATATATGGACACTGCACAGTACCACTTCTGTCCTGTATGTATGGACACTGCACAGTACCACTTCTGTCCTGTATACATGGACACCGCACAGTACCACTTCTCTTCTGTATACATGGACACTGCACAGTACCACTTCTCTCCTGTATACATGGACACTGCACAGTACCACTTCTGTCCTCTATACATGGACACCGCACAGTACCACTTCTGTCCTGTATACATGGACACCGCACAGTACCACTTCTCATTCTGTATATATGGACACTGCACAGTACCACTTCTCTTCTCTATACATGGACACTGCACAGTACCACTTCTGTCCTGTATACATGGACACCGCACAGTACCACTTCTCTTCTGTATGTATGGACACCGCACAGTACCACTTCTATCCTGTATACATGGACACTGCACAGTACCACTTCTGTCCTGTATACATGGACACTGCACAGTACCACTTCTGTCCTGTATGTATGGACACCGCACAGTACCACTTCTGTCCTCTATACATGGACACTGCACAGTACCACTTCTGTCCTGTATACATGGACACTGCACAGTACCACTTCTCTTCTGTATATATGGACACTGCACAGTACCACTTCTGTCCTGTATACATGGACACCGCACAGTACCACTTCTCTTCTGTATACATGGACACCGCACAGTACCACTTCTATCTCTATATATGGACACCGCACAGTACCACTTCTGTCCTGTATACATGGACACCGCACAGTACCACTTCTCTCTCTATACATGGACACTGCACAGTACCACTTCTGTCCTGTATACATGGACACTGCACAGTACCACTTCTCTTCTGTATGTATGGACACCGCACAGTACCACTTCTGTCCTGTATACATGGACACCGCACAGTACCACTTCTCTCCTGTATACATGGACACTGCACAGTACCACTTCTGTCCTGTATACATGGACACCGCACAGTACCACTTCTGTCCTCTATACATGGACACCGCACAGTACCACTTCTGTCCTGTATACATGGACACCGCACAGTACCACTTCTCTCCTGTATACATGGACACTGCACAGTACCACTTCTCTCTCTATATATGGACACTGCACAGTACCACTTCTATCTCTATACATGGACACCGCACAGTACCACTTCTGTCCTGTATACATGGACACTGCACAGTACCACTTCTCTTCCTGTATACATGGACACCGCACAGTACCACTTCTGTCCTGTATACATGGACACCGCACAGTACCACTTCTCCTCTATACATGGACACTGCACAGTACCACTTCTGTCCTGTATACATGGACACTGCACAGTACCACTTCTCCTGTATCTATGGACACCGCACAGTACCACTTCTGTCCTGTATACATGGACACTGCACAGTACCACTTCTCCTGTATACATGGACTCTGCACAGTACCACTTCTGTCCTGTATACATGGACACCGCACAGTACCACTTCTTCTGTATACATGGACTCTGCACAGTACCACTTCTCCTGTATACATGGACTCTGCACAGTACCACTTCTCCTGTATACATGGACTCTACACAGTACCACTTCTCCTGTATCTATGGACACTGCACAGTACCACTTCTCCTGTATCTATGGACACTGCACAGTACCACTTCTCCTGTATACTGGGTGTAATCCTCAGTATCTGCTCTTATTCTGAATATATATACACTGCACAGTACCACTTCTCCTGTCCTGTATACCGGGTGTAATCCTCAGTATCTGCTCTTATTCTGTATATATATACACTGCACAGTACCACTTCTCCTGTCCTGTATACCGGGTGTAATCCTCAGTATCTGCTCTTATTCTGTATATATAAACTGCACAGTACCACTTCTCCTGTCCTGTATACCGGGTGTAATCCTCAGTATCTGCTCTTATTCTGTATATATATATACACTGCACAGTACCACTTCTCCTGTCCTGTATACCGGGTGTAATCCTCAGTATCTGCTCTTATTCTGTATATATACACTGCACAGTACCACTTCTCCTGTCCTGTATACTGTGTGTAATCCTCAGTATCTGCTCTTATTCTGTATATATATACACTGCACAGTACCACTTCTCCTGTCCTGTATACTGGGTGTAATCCTCAGTATCTGCTCTTATTCTGTATATATACACTGCACAGTACCACTTCTCCTGTCCTGTATACTGCAGTTGTAATCCTCAGTATCTGCTCTTATTCTGTATATATACACTGCACAGTACCACTTCTCCTGTCCTGTATGCTGGTTGTAATCCTCAGTATCTGCTCTTATTCTGTATATATATCACTGCACAGTACCACTTCTCCTG